>CM077225.1:25328167-25580667 GCA_039654775.1 Spinibarbus caldwelli
GTTATTTATTACTGTGATGTCAAAGCTGCAGCCATTACTCCAGTCTTCAGTGTCACATGATCCTTCAGATTTTTTTTTAGGATTCTTTGATGAATACAAAGCTGAAGAATACAAAGAAAAAATAATTTATTTGAATTAGAACTCTTTTGTAATATTATAATATTATATAATATTTAAACATTTATCTTAATTTGTTGATCAATTTTCAAAATTGAAGTAAAGAGATTAAGAGTATTATATAAATTTTTACACACATACACATTTTCTGCTCCTTTTAGTGCCATTCTCTACAGTTTGAGATACAAAAACATACCATATATTCTTCCAAATCACAATTTATTGAGCAAATTGATCCAATAAAGCACATAAGTCTTGAAATATTACACAGTGGACAGTTTTGTAGAGATTTTTTTTCTTTTTTGGCGAATCAAAAAAACGTGCTGCCCTTTCAATTTTTTATTTCTTGGTGTTCAATGAAAATCCTGCAATTTGGATTCTTTTCTTTCCTTTCTGACTTCCTTTTTTTATTCTTTATTGTTCCCTCTCCAATTTGCTTTAGCTTTTGATCTGCCAGTCTGTTTCAAAATCTCATTTATATCTGCTGCACTGAGACATTGTGATTGACCTCATTAAACCTGTATTGTGGTTTATGATTAGAAGATATATGAAATGTCACTCTGACCAGTGACCTGGACTTATAATACCCTCAATTATTAACCAGGAGCCTTAATCCAAAGTCTTTCATTTCCATACCATTCCATTGTGTTTCAATGTGAACATATACACATTTTTTTTACCAGCTTTTCTACCACAGCTCACGTTAATCCATGATTCAGAGTTTAGTATTAGTTCTGCTCTCTAACCTTCAGCGTCACAAGCAGTAGAGCAGCTTTTTCCTATATTGTTTGTCTGATGTACCCTCACAGCCCCATCTGAAGCCCTGAAGTCATTTACGCTTAACCAGAAATGTGTTTCTTCTAATGCTGATTATACTGGATTATTGGAGTACATTATTGCAATAATTCACTCTAAATTAAATTAAAAACAATGGGTGAAAAACTCACGCACCAAGTAGCTTCCTCTCAAACTGAGACAATTTGAGTAAATTGAAGCAATTTGAGAAATATTGAATCTGTTATTTTATAACTAGATTCAGAGGCGTCATGCCCATTCAAAGTGCCCTCTCAGATTTTTGAGCCAAGTGGATTTTGAATGCAGCTTCCAAAAGACAAAAAAATAGCCGATTAATATTTTCTATATTTAATACAATCACACCAGTATGATTAAATCGTTCAGTGCGTCATATCATCAGCTGCTAAATTCAAACTTGCATTCTCTGGCTGGCACTGAGCCAGAGACAGACGCGTTTTTACAGCACTGCGCGCATTATAACCAATCACACACGATTCTGTTGAGCTTATGAATGCAATGACCAATCAGAGGTGTTCAGATGAGTAATCGCTAAAATGCCGGTGTTTTCTTCACTTGCTTGCTGACTGAATACCTCTTTCTGGCGAATTCTCTCGTTAGAAACAACAAAGAGCAAATGTGTGTACGAATCTGTAAGTAAGATATTAATTTTATAGTGTAAACAGCTTTAGTGTCACATGATGACCCAATGACGACCTGACGCCCCCCTGACCCCAACTCGTGCCCCCTCAAAAATAATGAGTGCATGACGCCCCTGACTAGATTTAGTTTGATTTGAGATATTTGATGCAGTCAAATAGGTTAAAAATGGGTTGTCAGGAAGTGCAAGTGAGATGAGGGGAGAAAGAAATCAGTTTCTCTCTGGAGTCTTTATATACACAGATACTGTATGTTCTGCTATAAGTGTCATCCACGTAAATTTACTCACACATGCTATTTTGATTGCTTTCCTTAAAATTGTTTAGTGAGTAATTGCCAGGAAAAAAAATCACAAGATTTTTGTTAACATTATTTTATTTTATTTGATATATTATTTCTGTTCATAACTTTTGTTTTATAGTTAACCAAACAAAATTAAAATCTTTTCACCCCTGGATGGCAATCACTGCAGTAGAGACAGTCTTGTGTGTTTGGAGAGTGAATGTCTGTGTGTGTGTGTGTCTGCATGCTTTTTTGGTCCCCTATCACATCGCAGCACGTTGCGCCCCAGACTAGCCATACCAGGCATTAAGCTGTGGATTAATTTTTGGGGTGGATATGAGGTCTTGAGAAAATCAGCTTTCCTGAGTGTGGCGGAGTGTGTGTTTGTGTTTATATGTGCAGGCGCACTGCGTCTCCTCTGCAGAAGTCTGAGTGAAGACTCTCTCACTCACTTATGTACACCAACACAAAAACACACTCTTACACAGTCTTACAACTAGCCTTTCATGACTGCTGCTGCACACATGTGGATTAGAATGTTAACATTAGTGGGATACTGCAGGGCTTTATCCACAGACCTCTGTGACTTTCTGTGGACTCCAGACCTCTCCCTCCCCTCGGGTTGCTGGTTCTTCTGTATGCTGTGCCCAGTACAGCCCACTGTAGTTCATCCAGCATCCCACTCCTCCTCCAAGGCCTGAGGGCAAGTCATATTTTCTGCAGTCACTGGCTCAACCTATGCCCACCTGTCAGGGATCAAACATACCTCTATATATCTGTTCCAATCTGCTTGGCTGTCAGCATTACTGACTACATGTGACTAGCGTGTGCCTAGAACATTTAGATAGGCAGGGAGAAAAACTCTCTTTTTACTGTTTAAAGTTTAAAAGTTGATCCAAAAAAAAAAAAATACCCATACTTAAACCCTTCAACATAACAATTATGCTGGACCATATTTTTGATGTTTTGTTATTAATAATAATTACATGTACAGACACACAGGGTTTAGACAAAATAATGTGAACACCTAGGAAATAGGTGATATTTCTTAATTAAGTTGTTTTACCATTAAACCATTATATGCCATTGTTAATACCATTTACCATTTACCATTATACCTTAATACAGCTTCCAACCTTCTTATAAATCATACAACTTTTGACTAGTCTCCAGTTGAATGTTGCCAATAAGAACATCTGCCATTTGGCCCTTTGCAATGACCCACCCCACTTAGTTACTGTCACGCCACAAATCATGTTCTCACGCAGTGAAAAATATATTGTGGAATACAAAATACAAAGAGGAAAATGACAACACACTGACAGAAAAGACAGGTTACTTTTGGCATGAAACAAAGTCTCAGTTTCAAATTTTGTCATTTTTTAGGAAATTCAAAATATAAATAGCGTTTTGTGGCTCTTTAATGTGTCGTGACAGATTGTTGTAGCCTCAGTTCAAGCGCCACGTGAACCGATCATCTCTTCTTCTTTACTAGTTAGCACTCGAAATACACATGAATGAACATCAGAAGGTATCTTGTTTCAACTGTGGAAAGAATTCAATACACATCATTTTTCAAGTTCAAGTCCACTGACGTAAATCTACTTTCCTGTCTAGCTGTCGGACAAAATGGCAGATTTGGCGTTATGATTGGTCAGATCGCCTGTCAATCAAACTCTCAGCGAAGAGTTAGTTGCTTCAGAGATGTTGAAGGAGGGAATCTGCTTCTCACTCTTCCCTCCAAAACTGCATACAGTAGTTTGATAATATTCGAGTCAGGTGATTTGTCAGGACAGATAATCAGATGTTCGCGTTCATTTTGGTGCTCCAACCATCCAGGTTTTATGAATGTGATTCCATCTTTTTCAGATTTTAGCATTACTGTCTGTGATTAAAGTTTTAGCAATGGAGCTCTTTCATGGATGTTGGCTTTGTGAAGTTCTTTGTGGTTGGTTTTTATGAAAACAGGGTCTTCAGAGTGAATACTGAGGTTTGCTGGCAGCAGTAGTTCTATGCTGTTTGGATACAATCATTCTTAGTGTTTGACACTCCTTGTCCTTGACTTTCAGTCTTTGCCCACTATTCTTCTTGCCATACTTTATGCATGCAGCTTTATGTATTAAATGTATTATTTTTGTAATATAAATTGTATGCAGTATACAGCGAATCATAATATTATTATAATTCATTACAATAAAAGTAATTAAGTAAAATGTTTAATTTACTTGAAAAGTTTACAGTTTTAAATAAAAATGCTGATTTTTTTAAGGATGGGGAAATTATATTAATCAAAATCCATGTCTCGGCACTTCAATCATTATTTAAGGGGTTTTATGCATTTGATCTGAAGTAAAAGTAATGAACAACAAATCTGAGTGTAAGAACTAGGGATTTGATTTCTCTAGTGACTGAAGTTTTATTCATTTGGTGATTTGTCGTTTGGCGAAAATGCTTATGAAAAATCAAAGCTGGGGAAATGCATACACAAAATCAATGCAGAAAGTAATATTCTTCATATCTTCTGTAATGCAGTCTGAGTACTAGGAGACATTTCTCATTACATGCCAGTCTCTGAGGGGAATTAAGAGGGATAGTTGGACAGCAGGATGCAAAGACAGCGTGATACTAGAGTTCAGATTTGAGAGAGAATTGCATGTATTTCCAGTGTTTTTATTTCACACTATGCCACCAATAAAAAACTCAACTCCCACCGGCTCACATTTTACTCTGACCTGCATATCTGTGCTCCCATTCTCACTCTCTTTGTCTCTCTCACGGGAAGGGCAGCTGAAATGTTTGCTGCGAAACATTACTCATGAATGTGACACTAAACCCTCAAACATTTCAGTGGGTTTTATAAATTCGATCCATTCTGCAGACCCAGGCCCTTTTGATGCGTATTGCAAACCACAACAGAGATTTGTTGCCTTCCATTCCACGCGTGTACTGTTACAAACAGTTATGTTTAACTCTGTCTGGTGTTACTAAGTCCCCCGTATGCTGTTTATCTTCCTCTTGAATTCTCTGCAAAAAGTCCCCCTACAGTACATAACATCTGCCTAAAGCAGTTAACAAGCCAAAGTTAAGCTGACGTGTCTCTCCTCGCGCACTCAAGCCTCTCGCGTGGGCTAAGACTCTTCCGTCAGAGCCGTGTTGCTAGAGGGGTGACGTCTCCTCAGCCAATTTGCTAACTTTACTTCTGAAGGAGCAAGCTGAGGAATTTTTATGAGGGTGAAAAAGAAGCATAGGAAGGGAAGACAAAATGCATCCGTTCAGTCTCCACGCACCCTTTTTGCTCTCAGTGAGACATCGGCGCTGAAAGAGAGATGCGGAAAACTTTGCGACGTGACGGGTACGTAATGAGCCTCTACTGCGAGCCACCCTCGACCGTGGAACAGAATCCTTCTGGCTTTCGAAATCCCCCCGTCCTTTTATTTTAATACTTTATTACCTCTCGCCTCGACTGCTGGCTGAGCAACCTAGACTGGCGCATTCGCATGTGTGAAGCGTACGCAGCTAAGAAGCCTTAATATAGATCTTACCGCCTGTTACAAGATGAAAGCGGGCCCTCTATCTGGATCACAGCTCATTTGTGCAATGACTGATCCGCTGAGAAGTCAAAGCTTTCTTCCCTGACTTCTCTCTGATTGATTGAGAGAAGAAGAAAGAGTAGTAAACCCAACGTATTGGCATTAATGGAAGTGCGGCGAATGATTCACCTCGCTACCTTGTGACATGCGTTAGCTGTTGGGTTAAATTACATTATAACCCCAGTCTGTGAATCTATCCCAACCTACAGGGAACTCCGAGCTGAAGTTGAATCCTTGTCCTCACATCGCCCCCTTCTGGCCAGGATGAGAAGTCACAGTCAATGGCAGGAGAGGATAACAGCAGGATACTATTTCCACATATTACGGACCCTTATTGCCCCTTTATTCATTAGAGATGGCTTTCTATAATGGGGTCGCATTGTCCCCTATCTTCCGCCTTTCTCTGAGGAGGAAATGAATAATGTATTCATGGTGTACATATGCTTTAATAGTGATTCACGGCCTTGCCTTTCACACATATGCCCTTGCTTGGTGTGTACGACACCTTGAACTCACAAAAATGTGCAAATATATGAAGTTTTCTCTCCAGGTGTAATGGGATTCCTGGAAAATATGATAGATGACAATGGACTCAATCCTTTCTCCGCCTTACCGTCTCTGTCTCTTTCTGTGTCTCGCTCACTTTATGCATACTCTGACCTTGACTTCAAGGAAGTACACTGGAAATGATTTCCCACTACAAATCTCTTTGTAAGTCCCCCACAGTTTCACGTGACTTTAACCATTTAATACGCAGCTGCACAATAGGACTCAGAAAGAGATGATTATGCCGAGACTCGCTCCTGTCCCACCCACCATTCAAGCAAGATTGGACATTTCCAAATGGAGGTCTTTTCTACTGAGAATGAAAATCTTCCTGCTGAATTTGCCAGGGACGGGAGTAAATAGTGGATTTATATTTATGGAAATCACAGGGACAGCGGGGATGATGGGAGAGAAAGAGAGAGAAAAGAAAAGCTGATGAGCTCTTCAGCCTGTGTCCTCCTTGCTCCACAAAGACATTTAAGCTTCATAAATGTTGTATTTGGAGAGAACTTAATTGGATTTATGTTGCTCAGGCCTTGAATGCAATTTGTGGGGTGGTGGGGTGGGGGGGGGACCAAAATGAAGGTGAATCAAATTACCAAAATGAATTAGGAATGGGTCATGAAGTTTGGCTAGATTTTCTTATATATTTTTTAGTGTGTTTTACCTTTAGATATTTTCAGTGGTAGTGTTTTAATTAGCACGCTGACAGCTGGCTGTGGTTTAAATGAATCCCCTTTAAATTACTATAGTGCTACATCCATACACATTAAACATTGTTTTTTGAGTGTCACGTCTTGAGCTTTGCCTTTTTCTTAAGATGCTATGTGGAGTTAAAATTAGCCCAAGTTTTAAAAATGCATCTTGAGTGAGTATTAAAGAAGATTCATTTGTATGAAAGGCTCACCATGGCTGCATTTATTTGATCAAAAATACAATAAAAACAAAGCAAAATGTAAAATATTTTAAAATAACGGTTTTCTGTGTGAATATATTTTAACGTAATTTATTCCTGTGATGGCAAAGCGGAATTCTTGAGTGTCACATGATCCTTCAGAAATCATTCTAATATGCTGATTTTCTGCTCAAGAAACATTTATTGTTATCAACGTTGAAAACAGTTGTGCTGTTTAAATTTTTTTCTGGATACTGTGATTTTTTTTTCCAGGATTTTTTGATGAATAGAAAGTTTTAAAATGCAGCATTTGTTTAAAATAGATTTTTGTAACTTTGTAGACTTCTAAGTCTACAAAGCTAGTGTATTTTCATAAAATTTTATTTTTATTATAAATGTAGTTAATATAATATGCCACACTCAGTTGAGTGATAAATGTCTTTTGTTGAGTTTGCTATGAAAATAAACATTTATTTTGGATGTTTTATCTTATGTGACCCTCATCAGGGCCAGAAACTAAACTAACCATTTAGTTGATACATCATAAACTATAAATAATAAATATATTTACAGCATTTATTAATTTTAACTTCTACATGTGCTAATAAATATTACCATTTAAAGTGTAAATGAGCATTAATACATTATAAACAAACATGAATAAACAATGAACATTAGTGTGTTTAGAAATGAGTAATATAACTGATTTATTAACTTTGATTATTAAATGCTGTAAACGTTGTTGTTCAGTGTTAGTCCATGATACCGAATGCACTAGCTAATGTTAACAAACAAAAGCTTATTGTATAGTGGTTCCAAAAATACATTGTTTTGCACTTCCTAACTCTGAATGTATGTCAGGAGAGACAGGTATTGATGCCAGCTGCTCTTAGGGGCTTTCTCTGAAGGGCTGTCTCCAACCAGCCTGAACAAATGATTATTTATATTAGGATGAGCACAAAGCAAAGAGACCCTTTAACATAGAGCCCATCCACAGAGGACAGACACATGGAGCCACACAGACTGACAGCACATTTAGCTATAATACAATGCGCAAACTATGTCTCTTCCTCTCCCTAGTTCTCTCAGAATAATTACCATAAGTCAAGGGAGCAAACATCATTGTGACTCTATATGTAAATACCTCTCTCTCCCCTGAGGTCTATTTCCAGATATTATGGTATTTAATTGAGGAGTAACACAAATTAATAGTCTGAAAATGGCCTAGCCACAAGACACTCTCTCTAAAAATGGCAATTGTGGCAGAGTTTACAGAATCACCCGCACCAATAACCCCTTAGTGTTGCTTTTTATTAGCCCCAGTGGAATCAGCAGACCACCAAGACCTGTGTTGACAAGCCCTCTTGGTCCAAGAGGGCTTGTCAACACAGGGCATGCATGTCCTCAGGGAGTCGTTCTGTCTGTGTGTGTGTGTGTGTGTGTGTGTGTGTGTGTGTGTGTGTGTGTGTGTGTGTGTGTGTGTGTGTGTGCGTGTGTGTGTGTGTGTGTGTGTGCGTGTGCGTGTGTGTGTGCTTGTGCGTGTGTGTGTGCTTGTGTATTTAGGTCGCTGTGCTGAATGGTAATAGAAATGAGAGCAGTATTATAGTGGCCAGTGTGTGAGAAGGTGATGAATGCTAATGAGTGTGAAACAGGACTGAGAGGTCGAGACCCCACTGAGTCCCTCAAGACCCAGAGAGAAAGCTGCCCCAGAGAGTGTCCTACATACAAACGGAAAGAAGTGTGTGTGTGTGTTTGTTTGTTTGTGTGTTTGTATGTGTGCTTGTTTCGCACCTACTGTTTAGAGAATGGAGCGACAGCAATTTCCCGTCCTTGCTCAAAGCATTCTATAATCACGCTTAAGCTCCACTCTGGGTTTTCCATTTCTCGTTTGCGTTTGTTTGTTTATTTGTTTGTTTGTTTGTTTGATTTTTATGCCATGTTTGATTTTTATGCCATAGATTCTAGATTTTTCTTCTAGATTTGCATGATTTCATGAGTATTTTTGAATAGAATATTGTACTAGGCTAACTTTACATTGTGTCTTAACCAGAATAAACACGATAAAATAAAAGGCTTCATTGTTTTGGTCCAAACCAGCTGAGTTTGACTAGCATTAGGTTTTGTTACATTTTGTTGGTCAATTGATTTACACTTCTTGCACTGGTTAACCCAGTCCAGACGGAATTCTCATTTGACTGGAGTAGCATTCCTATGTGACTTGTAGGCAATCCAAAAATTTTGCCTTGTTTTCTTCTTGTTTACTTAAAGATATTTGGGTCATGAAGGTTTATGTAAATATCATCTAAATATGTATTTATTTTATTTATTTATTATTTATATTTTTAAAGCATAAGACATTTTCAGCAGCACTGTTTAATTAGTGTGCTGACACTTTTACGCTTTAACTCTTAGAAAGTTGCCACTTCCATTGGTTTCCATTTCTGTGGTGTCGCACCGTTTACCCTGCTCATACAGGATTCTCATTGGACCGAAGTAGCACTCTTCATGTATTCATGTATACTTCATGTTCAAAATGGCTGAGGAGAAACTGATTGTGGAAGTTTAGAAAAAGATATTTCATAGCAAATCCCTTAAGTTCCTTAAGAAAAACCATAAAAAAGCATCACATCTGACCACAGAAGTCTTGAAAATACAAGGTAGTTGTTCTTAGTTTTATGCTGACTGCACAAAAAGAGAGGCTCTGTTTTGTGATTGATTGATTTCCACCACACCCTCTTTTTGCTTTCAATGTGAACAGACAAATTGCTTGTCGGTGGAATCGTGTAACATCATGACTGGTTAGGATTTTTTTCCATGTGTTATAATTCACCCAAATATAAAAATGTTGTCATCATCTACTTACCCTTGTGTCACACCAAACCTGTATGAATTCTTGCTTATGTGGGACATAAAATAAAATATTTTGAGTAATATTTCAGTGTTTTCCATACAGTGGAAAGTAACCAATGGTTTAGTTTACAACATTCTTCAAAATATCTTCTTTTATGTTCTGCAGAAGAAGAAAAAAAGGTGCAGATTAGGTAAATAATGACACAATATTATTTTTTGGGTGAACTGTCTTTAAAGGAACACGTTATAATAATTTGTTGTTTTTATCTTTCTGATTATAAGTGTATTATTTTTTTTTTTTGGTAAAGTTTGGTAAAGTTAGTTTTCATTTCCATCTTTCTTCCACCCTGCTAATAGTCTTTAAAAAAAAAAAAAAAAAAAACTGTTGCATTACAGTCTGTTAACACATTGTGCCTGTGTATCAGAGCGAGAACACACAACATTCTGACTTTCCATATTAAAATCCCTCCTCGCTCCAGGCAAAATCACACAGATCCCCTCCATGTTCATTTTCACTTCACATCGCCTCACAGGAAGGGCTCATCTTGTTAGATTTATACTTAGTTAGGGGGTCTACATCCAGAAGGGACCCCCTATTTCTATCTCTCTCTCTCTTTCTCTCTTTTATCTTTCTCTCTCTCCTTATCTCTCTCTTCTTCTGTAGTAAGGTATTTGACCTGGTGGTATGCTCCAGTGGTGCAGAACAGTCCTGATGAGAGGTTTCTCTGCTTCCTTCACCTGCCTTTCCGTCACACACACTGATACTCCACCACATCGACCCACACTCTCCCCTCAGACCGAGGCCTAAATAGCCAATCAATACGGCCACCGCAGCTGTTCCTACATCCTTATATTTACCTCGCACGGCAGCCTCATCACGCAAGCGGCCCCCTGAAGTAATCAGCTCCCTCCTCTCTGTCTGAATAAGAGACCAAATGTTGAAAAACAGACACATCCAAATGGACCGTGTCATTGTGCATGCATGAACACACTGGGAGACGAGAGCGTGCAAATACAATCAAGAGCCCTAGCTGTGGCTAGAGCCGTCAAAGAAACTTGTCAAGTCGTCAAAGCTCTCCGGGGCCTGTTGATCGGTCGCTCCAATCATCCCCATCGCTGATTCCTGCCTCTCCTGATGTCTAAGTGATTCTATTTCTTTCCGCCTGAGTCTGCTAGCTGGGTGCCCAGCTGATCAAATAAACCATCGGCGAACCCCACAGCCAATGAGCTGGCTAAGCACCCACACAGTCCATCGTCTGCAACAGCCAAGACACAAACGTCCATTCCAGGATGGCATGTTCCACAATGCCACAAAATCTGCTCGAGCTGCTGTTATTGGCGGTGGAAGGGAAAAAAGCAACATGGTCATTTCTCCAGTGGAGTGCTTGTTCCTCCATTAGCTGCCTTAATTGAGTAGACTGTTATATTTCAGCACCTTATTAAATCGGAAGGAAGCAGGCCAGAGAGTATTACGTGAGAGTAAATTGATTTTGGCGCCGTGCTGCTCATCTACTTTGGCCGTCTGTACACAAACCCAGTCCTTCAATTATTGTTTATGGCTTGCCTCTTTGTCTTTGCTCTCTTGCTCATTCTCGTTCATTCTCCTCTCCGTTTCCTGCTTTTAGCCATCCATAATATTTTGGCCCTGCTTAGTTTAAATCCAGTCCTGAGAGCACACAGAACCCAGCACTTTGCACTTTTCATCCTTGTTAAATGCTGACCATGAGGTTTCCACCAGATACTCTGCACTTGTTTTGTCTTTGATAAAAGATGATACTAAGTAGACTTCATGGTATCAAATTCTTCCTTTTATATTTTTTTTTAACTCCTTCTAAAAATTCAGTACATTCTTCAATATATTTTACTCAGATGACCAGAACTGCAAAAAAATATATATATATTTTTTTTTTTTTGGTATTTGAAATTGTTCCATATAAATGGTTTCATAAAGTGAACAGTGAAGTTGCCAATCTGACTGTTTTTTGGCAATGGTTTGGTGTATTGAAACATGACTCAGTAAAAGTCATTTCTATGATGGATTAAGGGTACCCGACTAAATTTGGCACAGCAATTCAAAAGTTTGGGGTCAGTAATTGAAGAAGTTAATACTTTTTCAGCAAGGACGCATTATAATCAAAACGACAGTGAAGATATTATGTTACAAAAATACTTCAAATAAATGCTGTTGTTTTGAACCTTCTAATCATTATACAATCCTGAAAATATGTATTATGGTTGCCACAAAAATATTAAGCTTTCAACATTGATAATAATAATTAATGTTTCTTGAGCAGCAATATTAGAATTATTTCTGAAGGATCATGTGACACTGAAAACTGGAGTAATGGCTACTGAAAATCCAGCTTTGCCATAATGAAAATAAATAATATTTTAGAATTATTAATATAGAGAAGAGTTTACTAAAATTGCAATTAAATTTTATTACTTTTTTTTTTTTTATCAAATAAATACAGCCTTAGTGAGCAAAAGAGACTTCAACCCCAACATTCAAAAGTAGTCTATCTAGGTCTATTTTTGGTTATAGTTTTCCTTAAATTTCTGAGACTAGTCAGTAACACTTTAGTATAGGAACCAATTCTCACTATTAACTAGTTGCTTATTAGCATGTCTATTATTAACATATTGGCTGTTTATTAGTACTTATAAAGCACATATTCTGCATGACCATATTCTACATCCCTGATCCTACCCAATACCTAAACTTAACAACTACCTTACTCTAACTATAAATAAGCAGCAAATTAGGAGTTTATTGAGGCAAAAGTCACAGTTAATAGATTGTTAATAGCAAAAATTGGACCTTAAAATAAAGTGTGACCGACTAGTCTTTTTAGATTTCTAGGGGCACATTGATTCAGATGATACCCATCATTACTACATCATCTAAATTAGGCTTGCCTATGATGTTTTAGTTTATACAAACAATTTGAAGAGGACAGTTCAAGAGTCACACCTCTTAGTAAATACAGTTGTCAATTTCACTGACTGTGTAAAGGCCACCCATGATGAATAAATGAAGCCTGCCACCCGCACCACTACCACCAATGACGAATGAAATGTCCGCCTATAGATCATCTCAGCTTTACCCCCCATGCTCAAAATACTGAATAAATAAATCCACCACAAATCCTCTCTCAACCCTGGGCTCTCTGTCGTCTGTGCAATGTGCAAGTGCAGTATATGCATAACCATAATCCCAAAACATGCTGTCATTCCAGCCCTTGCATTACCATATTTCATCCCACATGCTCTATTAAAAGATTTCACTACTTACACCAACAGACACTTTGTACCGCTTCATGTCTGCTTTAGCCAAGTCTCGGGATTCAAACGCCACTGAACAACTGGAGAGATCCATTAAATCCATCAGTATCCCCTCTCAAACCCCATTGGCAGGCTTAAGCCCCATAAGTACATGTGATATAACGACTGAATACAAGTTTTGGAAGCACAGTAAGCATTAATGAAAATAGCACAATGAGGATAACAGCAACTCATCTGCATGTTTGATTGACATCTGCTAAACTGCAATCCTCTCTCACTTTGATCTGCCTTGAATTGGCACCTAAAACTCTCTTTTCACATAAGTGATTTTGACTGGACTGTGAGCCTGATCATGTCACTGAGCAGAATTCAGCTTGCAGCTTATGTCTGATTCTACCATCAGGGACTGTTTGCAGATGTAGATTAAGATTCACTTTTCAAAACACAGAAGCCTGGGGAGATGCATGAAAGTAAAATGAGCTTATTAATTCATGCTATAATGGTTCCATGTGTTATATTCTCTGCTTCTGTACAGTGATATGCAGGAGGGATGCCCACTGGATCCTGTCACAATACACACAAACCGTCTGACATATTGTAACATTAGTACAGTTTTATGGTTGAAAGACCTGTTGTGCTCATGATGGTGCATATTTGTACTTTGTGTCATGTTCTAAATCAATCAATATCCAATATCAATCAACTTCTACTTGGTGTATGCTATGTAACTTTTTGGGGGTTTTTTTATACTGTTTTAGCTATTTTGTTTTGATTGTGTTGGTTAGTCTGTGATTGTAAAGCACTTTGGGCAACCTGTGTTGTATTAAATTGTGCAATATAAATAAAGAAAAAAATTATCTATCTATCTATCTATCTATCTATCTATCTATCTATCTATCTATCTATCTATCTATTAAAGTAATTGTTGTCTCTTAATATATTTTAAATTGTCATTTATTTCTGTGATGGCAAAGTTATCTGTCTATCATCTCTGTAAGGCCTATAAACCTTCAAAATTCAAGGATTATACAAGTTTTTTCAAGGTTTGACAGATTTTGCTAATTAAAATAAAGTTATATGAATTGCTTTGAATTCCTTTTGTTTTAATTCTACTTATTTACCTTCAAATTACAATTCTGCAACCTGTTCGCCTCAATTCAACTTTAGTTCAAATGCAACTGAATTATGGTTTTAATTGACAATTAATGACAAGTAATCAGATGTCATCACGAGGTTGGCAAAAACTATAACCAAGTGGAATATCGAGAGTTTTTACACTATTTAGGACAATGTAAGCAGCATTATTCTGGCACAGACTCTTTGTCTATGCAGTGTTGGATTTGTGTTCGAAGTTGCATGGCTTATTATGAGTCATATGCATGATAAACATTGACCCGCTGACTAGTTGACTGCTTTTTCTGTACCAGTTTGCTGATAACAGTAGTCATGCAAGCCCTAGTGTATCCACCTACACATCAATATAGATTTTTTTTTTTTCCTATTTACATTTATTGATTTATTCAATATAACCCAAAGCCATTTGCAAGTGAGAAATAATACAGGTGCATCTCAATGAATTAGAATGTTGTGGAAAAGTTCATTTATTTCAGTAATTCAACTCAAATTGTGCAACTCGTGTATTAAATAAATTCAATGCACACAGACTGAAGTAGTTTAAGTCTTTGGTTTTTTTAATTGTGATGATTTTGGCTCACATTTAACAAAAACCCACCAATTCACTATCTCAACAAATCAGAATACTTCTTAAGACCAATAAAAAAAAACATTTTTAGTGAATTGTTGGCCTTCTGGAAAGTATGTTCATTTACTCCATATGTACTCAATACTTGGTAGGGGCTCCTTTTGCTTTAATTACTGCCTCAATTCGGCGTGGCATGGAGGTGATCAGTTTGTGGCACTGCTGAGGTGGTATTAAAGCCCCAGGTTTCTTTGACAGTGGCCTTCAGCTCATCTGCATTTTTTGGCCTCTTGTTTCTCATTTTCCTCTTGACAATATCCCATAGATTCTCTATGGGTTCAGGTCTGGTGAGTTTGCTGGCCAGTCAAGCACACCAACACCATGGTCATTTAACCAACTTTTGGTGCTTTTGGCAGTGTGGGCAGGTGCCAAATCCTGCTGCAAAATGAAATCAGCATCTTTAAAAAAGCTGGTCAGCAGAAGGAAGCATGAAGTGCTCCAAAATTTCTTGGTAAACGGGTGCAGTGACTTTGGTTTTCAAAAAACACAATGGACCAACACCAGCAGATGACATTGCACCCCAAATCATCACAGACTGTGGAAACTTAACACTGGATTTCAAGCAACTTGGGCTATGAGCTTCTCCACCCTTCCTCCAGACTCTAGGACCTTGGTTTCCAAATGAAATACAAAACTTGCTCTCATCTGAAAAGAGGACTTTGGACCACTGGGCAACAGTCCAGTTCTTCTTTTCCTTAGCCCAGGTAAGACGCCTCTGACGTTGTCTGTGGTTCCGGAGTGGCTTAACAAGAGGAATACGACAACTGTAGCCAAATTCCTTGACACGTCTGTGTGTGGTGGCTCTTGATGCCTTGACCCCAGCCTCAGTCCATTCCTTGTGAAGTTCACCCCAAATTCTTGAATCAATTGACAATCCTCATAAGGCTGCGGTTCTCTCGGTTGGTTGTGCATCTTTTTCTTCCACACTTTTTCCTTCCACTCAACTTTCTGTTAACATGCTTGGATACAGCACTCTGTGAACAGCCAGCTTCTTTAGCAATGAATGTTTGTGGCTTACCCTCCTTGTGAAGGGTGTCAATGATTGTCTTTTGGACAACTGTCAGACCAGCAGTCTTCCCCATGATTGTGTAGCCTAGTGAACCAAACTGAGAGACCATTTTGAAGACTCAGGAAATCTTTGCAGGTGTTTTGTGTTGATTAGCTGATTGGCATATCACCATATTCTAATTTGTTGAGATAGTGAATTGGTGGGTTTTTGTTAAATGTGAGCCAAAATCATCACAATTAAAAGAACCAAAGACTTAAACTACTTCAGTCTGTGTGCATTGAATTTATTTAATACACGAGTTTCACAATTTGAGTTGAATTACTGAAATAAATTAACTTTTCCACGACATTCTAATTTATTGAGATGCACCTGTATAACACAAGTGATTCACCATAAGAATTTTATTAAATACATTTATATTAAGTGACTGTTCCTTCCTGAGTTTCTCCAGGGGTTATTTGACCTTAATTTGTGGTCCTTCCTGCACACTGTCCTTCAGGTTCTATTAAGACTTTGTCCAAAAAATGCAGTATGAAGTCTAAGGCATGGCTGAGCATGTTGGTCTTTCTGCTTCCCGCAGGTCTCCTGTGATGGCCGGAGGCTTGTTTGCTGTAAACCGACATTGGTTCTGGGAACTGGGAGGATACGACACAGGCCTTGAGATCTGGGGTGGTGAGCAATTTGAAATATCCTTCAAGGTGAGTTAAAGCATCTGGGTCGATTCCTCTATGCAATTCACAAATAATACATCAATTCTCACAGACCTTACGAAGACCGCTTCCTGTTACTGGCCTTTCAGACCAAAATAATCAAACAGAACACAATAAGGCCCATTAAAATGGATTTCAAGACACACCCTCCAAAACCACATCCAATAGCTCCTGATCCACTGCAAACTGCTAACTATAACTATACCATTTTCCTTTTTTCACACTTAATGTGAAGTGCTCTGTCTGTCTGTCTAGACAATCTTTTCTCATTCTTTTCAACAATAAAGCCCGAATGAGATTGGACGGCAGAGGTTATTTTCTTCACTGTGTTACTAAGCAAAGCCTCAGAGCCAAAACCACACTAGACGGCCAAAATAAGGCGGTGAAGATAGCGGAGCTGTGAGTCTGCGCGTGTGTGTTTTTGTGTTTAGACTGGCTAGACTGCTGAAACTAATTAGATTGTGTGATCCAGTGATTGGCTGTGGCTCTGAAGTGATTCGGTTTTGATTAGCGGGGCCAAAACTGGCACCGATGGATGTGAGGAAGTGTTCTATTTATCAGTTCTGACATACCTGCCACCCCACTCTTTTTCATTAGACTCTCACTTGTGTTGGCACTGAACTTTGTTATTGGAACACCATCCTCTGCGCCTTTCTAGTAACTATGGCAACCGCACAAAAATAGTTTAGAGGCTAAAACCGGCTGTTTGACAGGGGTTTTTTTTTTTTTTATCATTTCCTTTTATGCACGGTATTTAAGTGTTGCTATTTGTACATAAAGTTGTACCATTCACATTTGACCTTGAAATATGGTAGTGAAATACTCCATTTGAAAACTTTGGTACTGTCTCCATCCGGATCCGACATGCAACTACAAACTGAAATAAAAGCCGGGGCTGATTGGGCCTGACGTCATCCCATTGATTTGTTGCCTGGCCATGCTCCGTCCAAGTTTCATCCATCTGTTCGATGTAGGCAGCTTTCTAAATGCAATTCAAGTCATCTTAATATCTAAAGTCCTGCCACGGCTGCCTCCCTTCATGCTTTATGATAAAAGAGGCTGTGAAAAAAATGTGAAAATGATTCCTAAAACTTCATTTGTTACATGACTTCCTCGTTTATCCTCAAATGAGGGATCGGCAGGGGCTTTTCTCGCTCGCTTTGTAGCACTGATGTTTCGAACGATTCTCTCCCCATACGATGGGGTCTGTGAAGTTAGCTTGACGCTCCCCCACCGCCTGGCAGGAGAGATAGGTCTGTGCGGTTTGATATCTGCAGACAGCTCTCTCGAGCCCACGGGTGACCGAGGAAGAGAGAAACCATCAGACTCAACTCTTCCAACTAGAAGCCCCCCTTCCCCCTGCCTTCTCACCTCCCTCTGTGTGTCAGTGGCCCTGGCCGAGTCCACACTCTACCATGCCTGAGCCAATACTCGATACGGACAGGCACATCAAAGCCTTGGCCTTAGTAGAACAGAAAGAGAGAGATGGAAGGGAAGCATATTGAACGCCCTGCTTTCTTTCTTTATCTATCTTTTCTTTTGGTTAAAAGAGGAAAAATAGAGAGACAAGCGTGAGGCAGTTGAAAACTCTAGTTCTTTCCTTCAGCAGATGCCAGTTGATCCGTAATTGGAGCCCACGGCGAGGACGTTGCTTGTTGCTGGTATGATGTGGAAGCGTAGCAATATTTCTAGCTAGTCTGTCCACATATTCCCACTGAGACCTTCTCAGACTGCCTGTGCAGGAGCTCGCAAGGATGTGATGCATGAGGCTTTTTGAGCTTTTTCAACTGTCTGAGATAATGAAGGATGGAGACAACTCTGCATGTACTGTGATGTAGTATAAATGTTTGAGAATGTGTGTGCATATGTGGTTTTTCAGGTGTGGATGTGCGGAGGCAGCATGTATGATGTACCTTGTTCGAGGGTGGGCCACATCTACAGGAAGTACGTACCCCTACAAGGTGCCTTCAGGGACCAGCCTGGCAAGAGTGAGTAGAACTTCCACTATCCTTCCAAATGAGAAAGAATAGAGTGTTTCTCTACAGTGGCCCAATTCTGCTAGTTTATAGTACTCTAGATTCACAACGTTCCTGAGAAGATCTTATTCTGCACACGTGAAAAGAGACAAATAGTACTCAGAGTACGGGTAGCACTCTACTCTTGACAGTGTATGTATATTTGTGAACCCTTTACAATTTTCTATATTTCTGTATAAATATGACCCAAAACAATGTCAGATTTTCTCACAAGTCCTGAAAGTAGATAAAGAGAACCCAATCAAACAACTGAGAGAAAAATATTTTCTTTGTCATTTACTTATTGAGAAAAAATGATCCTTTGTTACATATCTGTTGTTGGCAGAAGTATGTGAATCTTTGATTTCAGTATCCAGTATTACATTTTGCAGCAATAACTGCAGCTAAACATTTCTTGTAACTGCTGATCAGTCCTGCACAACATCTTGTAGGAGTTTTAGCCCATTCCTCAGTACAAAACCGCTTCAACTCTGTGATGTTAGTGGGTTTCCTCCTATGAACTTCTTGCTTCAGTCCTTCCACAACATTTCATTTGGATTCAGGTCTGGACTTTGACTCAGCCATTCCAAAACATTAACTTTGTTATTCTTTAACCATTCTTTGGTAAAATAACTTGTATGCTTGGGGTCATTGTCTTGCATGACCCATTTTCTCTTGAGACTCAGTTCCACGGACAGATGAACTGATATATTCCTTCCATCAATGATGGCAAGTCGTCCTGGCCCAGATGCAGCAAAACAGGCCCAAACCATGATACTACCACCACCATGTTTCACAGATGGGACAGATTTCCTATACTGGAATGCAGTGTTCCATTTGATTCAATTTGTACACAATCTGACTGTGGATTTGAGGAGTTCAAACACTTTAGAGATGGTTTTGTAACCTTTTCCAGCCTAATGAGCAACAACAACTCTTTTTCTGAGGTCTTCAGAGATCTCCTTTGTTTTGTGCCATGATTTACTTCCACAAACATGATCAGACTTTGATAGATCCCTGTTCTTTAAATTAAACAGGACAGACACTGACACCTGATAGTCATTCCACTGAATGAAAACACCTCTGAACAGATGGACTCTAATTCCACCTTCAAAATAACAGCTAATCCTAGAGATTCACATACTTTTGCAATGCACAGATATGTAACACTGTTCAAAATGAAAATCATATATTTCCCCTCAATTCGTCTCATAGAACCTGAAGCGAGTGGCAGAGACATGGATGGATGAGTACACAGAGTACATCTATCAGCGCCGGCCCGAGTACCGCCACCCTCTCCACTGGTGACCTGACCACTCAGAAAGAGCTCCGCAAACACCTCAAATGTAAAGACTTCAAATGGTATATGAACACTGTGGCCTGGGACCTTCCCAAATATTACCCACCTGTGGAGCCACCGCCTGGTGCCTGGGGAGAGGTGGGTGATCAAAGACCCCTGTTAAAAATGTGCACATGCCAGGGTTGAGCAAAATGCAGAATTTAAAAACTGGCTTTCAATCATTCTATCATGATTTGGAATTTGATGATTTGGATTATCTACATAAAGATGCTGAATTGGAACTTTAAAGGGAATGAATGTAGTGGCCATGAATATTAAAGAAGTCAGTGCAGTTACACAACAGAGCAATTTGAAATAAAACATATTTTTGAACAGTGGTATATATGATAGATAGATAGATAGATAGATCTGTACAGTTTTGACACCCTGCTGCCTTTTTTGTTACACCTCGTTTCTCTTTGTTCACCCATAAGTTGGCGCATAACTTTTCCCCACTTACTTTAAGTTACACACTAAAAATGACACAAACGTCAATACATCTTATGTGAGACAGAGCATAGATGCCAGTACAGGTATAGGCTTGTGTGTGTGTGCATATGACAGAGTTTATGCGGAAATGTTCATTGATTTATGAGAAGCACTGCCTGGTAAGATATAACATATTTTTCACCAAAGACAAGCAGGAAGCCAATCCTCACCTAAAACCGCGCTGTCTAATATACAGCGACATCACATCGTAACCATTGTTTGCATCACTGCTTCCTAATCCATAAATAAACAGAAGATGCGTAATACATTTATTACTCAAGCTGATACAGGAAGACAGGCTATTCAGGTCATTCATTATCATCCGGGTTTCCTGTGCCAGAACAGCGGTTCTCGGGAACACGTGGAGAGACGGGCCTGCCATTTCTCTCCATCTGCAGTTCTGTCATGTCTGTTATAGTGGGGGTATTTAATATGCATGGACTGATTCCCATCTTGTGCATTTTGATGGGCCTTTTTAATCACTGCTGAATGATGTACCTCACAGACATCATGCCTTAATGAATCCCCTCGGGGAACACCATCTCCTCTTTTTTCAATCCCCTGCCGTGATGTGTCAGAAATGGCAAGTAATAATTTACAAAATGTAATTAATTTTCCCATCCGAATTAATTGGGGGGCTGACGCTTACCGTAAAGCATATCCATCCATCCGAACATACTGACTGAGGTAGTAATGGAAACTGTTTCAAATGTTTCAGTGGAGGCGGCCCAAAAAAAATCCATTAGCCAACAACATGCCGTCCGTTTCACTTATTGGCTCTCTCTGCATTAGCGACGTAAATTGATAGTAAAAAGGAAAGGCTGTGTGGCGTGCGGCTGGGGAACCTGCTCGGAGGAAATTTATGCATGGTAAATATCTTCTTTCCTGAGGCGAAATGATAGTAATTTGACTGTCAGGCTGATAGCTTCATACGCCATGCTCTTTAGCTGGTCTGTCTGCACGGCCACCTGTCACCCTGCCTGATGTATTGCACAATAAAAGAGCCTCATTGGACTTTCGAAGCCACCCCACGGGCCGTGACAGAGAGAGAGAGAGTGTAGCTAAGGAATGAAACGGGCCTTTGTCGGCATTTTCAGCAAAGGACAAGGGGTCACCGTCGGTATGACCTCCAGCTGACAGGGCAGCGAAATGGGTAAGCAGGCTGTCAACCATATGCCACTCGCCCATCTGCACACGTATATATTCTCTCACCCACAGCTTTCATTGCCTCTTCAAATACCTTAAATAATGCAATCAGCAGACTTTTCAACCACTTCTATCCTCATGGCTGCCAAAGGCTGTTATAGTGTAAATGCAGTTGTTAGGTTTCCTGTGGCTTGAGAGGAAGAAGAGAGGAGAGGACCCATGCTGAGTTGGTCTGATTCTGCTGCATTTACCTCTAAATAGCTTGTGATTACATTCACTCTTCTAGTGTAACCGCCTATGCTTTAATTTATATTCTTGTGGTATAAACAGGGGGCGCCGTAAGGGGGTGGGGGGCATTCTAAGGGCCCTACAATTGGGGGGGGGGGGAGGGGGGGTATGTTAGGGGGCCCTGAGGGGGAAACGTGATTTCTACCCAGGGGAATGCTAGAGCCCTGCATTCCGACTTTTTTACCGCCTCTAGGGCTTCGATCAGGCCAATTTTCACGTCATACTTCAGACGCGGGCCGGGCCTCGGGCCTGTTTTAGGCTTCTCCTTATTTTTATAATTTAGACATCCATCAGTTAGTGATGAAAAAAAAAAAATTGCCGCGCTGGTGGAAATAACACGAGACCATGCCGCGACTGTCAAGAGCGGCTCGATAGTGTCCCGCAGCAACGAGCCGTCAGCGCAGCTGAAGATTTCTGCGTTCAAAACGCACGCAATAGGCTAAAGCTTGCCGCAGAGCCCCAGTAAAAGTAATTACCATGAATGTGTCCGAGGGGGAAATAGTAAGGAGATATTTGAATTATTCACGAATAAACTAGGGTTTTCTGAGTCCGTTTCACAAGGTATGAAGTTGCTGATCCTGACTCGTCTTTAGAGAGAAATGCATCTTTATGGATTATGATTATAATGAAAGAGTTTTTGTTTTTCGATTTGTTTTATTTCGTTAAGTAGTAATTTAAAGCTTTCTATAGATATATTTATCATGTCTGTGAGGCATGTAGGCTATTCGCTGAGTTTTCGGTTCATTTTTGTAGAGCACTCCTGTTCAAAACGAGACGGCAGAAAGCGCATCATGTTTGTTTTCTTTATTTTATAAAAGCACAACATTTTGTCGATATGTGAGTGCACACAAATAAAAGTAGACCCTTTACAGTTCCGAATGATGTATTACTCTTACCTTTATGAGCAAAAATGACGGCATAACTATCCACTGAAAAAATGAAAATGATCGCGTTGGCGTCTCCATGTCCTGGAAAGCGCGCTTTAGCTTCCACTCTCCGCACAAACTATTGGATACAGCGCACATTTATCTAGGTTTAACGTCTAAACATTGTTATGTGCTTGAACTGTTTTATATCTATAGATTTTATTGTAGGCAAGTCGTGATGATTTGAGAAGGCTAAATTGAGAAAAACTAGACTATAGCTTAGATCAAACATAGGTATCAGCTTGTATGCCGCTGGCCGCTTGGTCGGTTACTTTAAAAAACAAAAACTTATATTTAACGACAAAAAAAAAATGCTCCAAAAGTTTTTTTCTAAATTAACTTTATAAAAAAACGAAACAAAATATAATCACTTTGCCATTACATACAAAACTGAACTATTTTAATAGCTGAAACAGTATTATAATCTGATTTGAGAGAAGGGGGAAAAAAGACGGGCTCGGGTTGGACTCGGGCCGGTAATTCTGATAAGCTGTCGGACAATGGCTGGGCTAGTGCCTGAGTGTCTCGGGCCAGGGCCAGACTAGGGCCTAAATTTGAGGCCCGTGCAGGGCTCTACGGGAATAGCGATTGCGATTTCTACCGAGGAGGATTCCCCCAGAACATGATTGAACGCGGAACACGATCCTGTATGGACGGGGACACCAACAAACCCCCCCCCCCCCCCCCCCCCCCCCCCCCCCAAGCACTTAAAGTGATGCAAGAGGAAATGTTCTTGATGTTTCTTTCTAATATCAGCACAACCTCCCGCTGAATTCTACAAAACTTTCGAAATGACGAGAACAGAGAAAACTGGCTTTGAGCTTCTTAAAACATACTGGGAACACATTATAGCTGCTCTGACTTCACAGAAATAGGGTTTGGTAGTAAATTGCTTGCATCCAGCAGTAAATTAGATTCTAATGCATGTCTTTGTTACCGTGTTGAACAAGTCAAATAATTCATCCTGAAAACATCACTCGACGGCAGGCGCAAGGCAGGTCCAAAAGAGAGCGGAGGCTGCTAATAGACAAGAAAATGAATTAAACATGTTTTCTTTTTATAACCTCAGGAACAAAAATAAGCTTTTAAGAATAAACTGGCAAGGCAGAGCTTGTGTGACCTTGCTTTTCGCTTTCATTTGTTCCATTTGTCAGACTCGTCTCGCTCGATTCTCCAATCCAGCTCATTTGAAAAGAAATCACAGCTCAAATCGGGTGCACCGTTTCCTTTCCCATAAATAATAAGCAGTAAAGTGTTGACCTGAACTGTAATAAAGACCAAAGCAAGGGTTAGGACTTTTCATTCTGTCACACATCAGCTGTGGTTTAAACTCATTCAAACATTTCAAGTGATTTTTAGTCTTTCTGACAGCGAGCAATAGTAAATGCATTGTCACCGACAAGAAAAATCTGCTTTAAGTCATGCATTCACAGAGCAGCACGCATGGAGCAGAACTTCATGTTGATTTGTGCTGCCTACTAACTGATTTCCAATTACTTTCAACAGTCATGCCTTGCCAAGAGCTCAAAAACCCTAAATCCCTCACCTCAATCGTTCAGGACTCATGAGCGTGAGAAAAAACATATTTGAGGAAGCAGGCTCCAACAAACACTCTGTTAATCTGTTTCCTCTTATGGCCTTTATATGCAGTGCACAATTTCAGCAGTGGAAGCTTATGCATTGTGCATGCACTACCTGCACAGCATAATATGTTCCACCACAGTTCATCCTCTTTGTTAGGTCTGCTTTGTGTGTGTGTGTGTGTGTGTGTGTGTGTGTGTGTGTGTGTGTGTGTGTGTGTGCGTGTGCGCGTGTGTGCGCGTGTGCGTGTGTGCGTGTGTGAGTGCATGTGTGACCTTGCACCAGGCCCTATTCCCCTCATGTCTCCCTAGTGAGGTGAATAAGTGAGCAGAATTGGCCCAGAACTGCTGCCCCGCTCTTTTGTGTCTGCTCAGGAGGCAGTGGCTCCAGCCGCTCATTGCATTATTGAGCTGCACTGTGACAACAGTCGGTACACCTGAATGCCTTAAAGAAAATTAGGTGACCTGGACAGTCAATCAAAAAATGAAAAAAGAGACCAATATAAGGACAAGGGGCAGCGGAACTCTCTGGAGTTGGGAAAGTGCACACGTCTTTGTGAACAGGTGTATTTTGAATGAATCATTATTTAAATAGGCCGATTTAGCACTTGAACAGATTGGAGACCAGGGGTCGCATTCTACCTCACTGCACAGTTGGGAAAGAAGTGAAACTTTTGGCTAACTGTTACCTTGAATCCACATCCGAGAGCATTGTAGAGGTGATTGTTGTTGTCAGGAAGTACTTTTCCATCTAAATCAGTGGTCGGGAACTATGGCTCGTGAGCCACATGTGGCACTTTGACAAAAATGACATGGCTCACCAGCTGTCTCCCTTCACTAACATATTACAGTAAAAAATATAACGTCACTAGAAATCAATTCCCTGCAGAAAATGCAATTACATTTCCTTTGTTGTACAGCGAATCAAAATTAATGAAGAGTCCGTTTACAATAATATTACGTTACGCGAGCAATGCCGATATGCGGTGGCTGTGTTTAAGCGTCACAACACTAATAAACAGCTAACCACTTACGTTTCTATGGTAGGCCTAATCTTGCGCACACAGAATCAAGCAACAACCATGTGAGTGGTGATGACAAAAAGAAAACATTCAGAGGAGCATCAAAAGTTTCAAAATGAGTGGACAGAAACATATGCTTTTATTGAAAGCTCTGGTGCTCTGCTCTGTCTGTGTTGCACAGAACGTATTTCCTCTTTTAAAAAAAAATCTATGTCGTCGCAAAACTGATATAAATCCGATCTTCAGTTCCGCGTTATATTTAAAATTGAATCACATGAACGAAAGCAACAGATAAGCGCTGCATTTCATTCATTATCAGCTAAGAGAGGTGGACAGTAGTGAAGTAGCCTATCTTACTTTACTCAAGTAAATTTAAAAAGTATCTGTACTTTATCAGAGTGTTTTTCTTTGGAAAACTTTTACTTCACTACATTCCAAAGCATAATGTCGTACTTTTTACTGCACTACATTTCATAAACAAAAGTTGTTGTTTTTTTTACCTTTAATACTTAAGAACATTAAAAATGTAGTAATTTCTTGTACTCAAGTAAATCTTTGAATTACATTTACTTGAGTAAAAGTAAGGAAAGTACTAAATTTCTAATGTAATTAAGTATTAAATTATATTTAATATGAAATATAGTGCAGTAAAAAGTACAATATTATGCTTTGGAATGTTGTGAAGTAAAGTTTTCTAAAGAAAAACACTGATAAAGTACAGACACTTGAAAAGTACTTTTAAAGCAGAGTAAAAATACTTCACTGCTGTCTGCCTCTGTCAGCTAATTTCAAGATGAAAGACCGCAATAGGAGAGAGCATGGCATAAATACTGGAAAGATAAGTTTGTCTCACTACTTTTAATGAAGATGATTGTGTTGTGCTTCTGCATCTTACTTTCAGTTTCAGTTTCATTTGCGACAGTTTGCGCATCAGCTTGCTGAAGAGATACTCAGTTACTCAACCTCGGTGACGTGTGTTGCATTAGAGCAGTCATATCTGGGTATAACATGCCATATAGCCTATAAAACGGTCTCACACGTTTATTATTTTAAAATTTTGGGAGAAGTAAAATTTGCATAGGTTATGTGGTTTCAACAACCAGATGCATTTACACTTGTCCAGTTTCGTCTGAATGCGTCCCACACCACCTCCTGAAGTGGTTTGAGCGATCGGATTTAAATCCATCTCGAAAGCATTTCTTGGGGCATTTACACCTGGTCTTTTCACGATCGGATATATGTAGGTGTAAACAAAGTACCCAGTGGGTGAAAGCCGATAGAAGTAAATGTTATTTTTTGTAGTAAAATATTTGTTTATTTTAAGTTGCATTTTTGAAAAATAAATAAATAAATGTATTAACTAGAATTTAAAAATGTGCTTTGTTCTTCCTTCATGCACTTACTCAACATGTGATACTTCATATTTGTTTATTTTTGAGTTGTACATGGACAAATAAAGGTTTTGTTATTAAAATTTTATTGAAAACCTTTATTTTTTATAATAGTAATATATTGTTTTTTTCAATGGCTCTTCTGAAAAAATGCACTCGCCAGAAAATAAAAAATGGCTCTTTGGTGAAAAAGGTTCCCGACGCCTGATCTAAATGGTGTAAACCACATACCTCGTGTAAATATTTAATAATAGAAAGAATTAGCAGATGCTTTTGATATTCTCAGTTCATTAATGTGCATCATTTTAGACATTTTAATATTCACAGAACTGTCAAATCTCAGCCAACATTTGTTGATAGAGAATTTTGATTACGTTTTGCTAATATATTATCTGTTCCATGGTGAAATTTACAAATGGCATGAAACTTGTTCTGTAAGAGTATTATATTATATTGTAGTATAGTATAGTATAGTATAGTATAGTATATTGAGGTTTTGTTGAAAATGCAATAAACACCCAAATTTTGTAAACATGTATCACTGGAATAGAAATTATTAACAAATAATGAGTAATTTTTGCATATGTGCCATTGTTTTTAGCAAAAGCATATTGTGGACTTAAATTATATGTGGCTAAATCAGTATTTCTGGCACATTTTAAAAAAAATTATAAATTAAAATACTTTTTTGTTGTGGGCTTAGTTGAAAATGCTGGCAGGGCAGAACATTCCTTATTGTTGAACCGTGTATAATTTATTTCAGTACTCATAAATTATATAATAAACTTACAATATTTAACAACTGGAAAAAAAAGTATTAGTATTGTGCATTATTGGAGTACTCTTCTCACGTCGCCTATTTTGAAATTTTGTGCGTGAAGCATTGTTTCTGTGGAGTTCCTGGCTATGTCCAAATCCATGATTTTCATGATGCTATCTTCAAACACAGCTGCCTATGTAGACAGGACAGGCAGTGAGGCAGCTCACTAGCTGAAACAGTGTGTATTATGTGTGTATTACAGTACAGATTTGTCTTACAAACTTTTTGATCTCCAATTCCTTGTTCTTGAACCTTGTTAGATACAATGACAATGCTAAGGCTAACCTTGTTAAATACTTGTGCAACTGAAGTGTGGCATTCAACAAATCTATTTCTCTGTCCATAGATCCGTAATGCAGCGTCTGGTTTGTGCATCGACTCTAAACATGGCTCCACGGGCACCGAGCTGCGACTGGACACTTGTCTGAAAGAGGGAGCAGAGCGAACATGGGCACACGAGCAGGTATAAGGCTCCAAACTGATACTTTAAAGACATGATAGCATGACATGAGCTCATTCTGTGATAGTCTCCTTGAAATTGAGAGAATTGCTGTTCCCTGTGGTGGTTAGATTTTCACGTTTGGCTGGAGAGAGGACATCAGGCCTGGGGATCCCCTGCACACCAGAAAATTCTGCTTCGATGCTATTAGTCAGAATAGCCCCATCACCCTGTATGACTGCCATGGTATGAAAGGCAACCAGCACTGGAGCTACAGAAAGGTAATACAGTCAAAAATGTGAACATAGCTACTCTTTCTTATGAAATACCACAAATGTATGAGAATTACTGTACTTAGTGACTAAAACATATCAGAACTATCTTATGTTTTAACGTCTTTCAAGTAGCTTCTTCAAAACTTGCCTTTTCATAGATTACAGGTCTGGGGTCAAGGTTTGTTTAGTCAGTTTGACCCTGTAAGCCCCTCCTGGTAGATGTAGTACCATGTGTTCTCTGATAAAATAACATCTTTTTCAAGCAACATGAATTGCAAAAATGTAATTATAGCAGTGTTGGGGAAAGTTACTTTTAAAAGTAATCCATTACAATATTGCGTTACTCCATAAAAAAGTAACCTAATTGCATTACTTTATGGAAGTAATGCATTACGTTACATTTGCATTACTTTTTGTCACCTAGGCTGGGCTTGCTTATTTATTTATTAACAGAAAACCCAAAAGTTATATTTTTGGCATTTGTGAAGGCCCTTTCACACCAAGAGTGAAATTAATAAGAAAATGCCTCTGCCTTTCCATCTATATATATGTGTGTGTGTGTGTATATATATATATATATATATATATATATATATATATATATATATATATATATATATATATATGTAATGTATATGTGTGTGGTGTGTGTATATATGTATATATATATGCATACGACTTTAGATTAATATACATAAATGCAAAATTGAATGTTCATGTCTTTAAAAAAGAATTATATATAAGCCTTTAGATGAATGCATAAGCCTGGAGATTAATATACATAATATTATTTTTTCAAAAAGGTTTAATAGCTTTAGGAACATGTATATATAAATGTATATGCCCTTTAAATATAAATAAATTTACATCTTTTAAGAAAAAGTAAATAAGTTCAGTAGGTACAGTATTTGTCTGTAAGAGCAATATAAATATAAATAAAGACAAGTGACAGAATACAAAAGGGTTTGACGTTAATGGAGGTAAAAATCTATTACAGTCTACATGAGTAATGTTTTACACCCAGGTGTTATGTTTTCATATGGCTTCATACATTTTCATATACCATCTCTAAGGAAAAGCCGAACCTGTCTTCCTCCATATTACCTCTCCATGTCTTCTTTAGGAGGTCAATAAAGTATATCTACAGCAACAGAGCAGCGATAGGACCGAACGTACACCTTGTTTCAGAAGCCCCTGTGGACTAATGCCTAGCGCTCTGGGCCCATCACTGACGACACTGCCTAATACAGAAGCTCAGTTTTCTAGCCCTCTAGTGAGGTAGAACAAGCCTAAACTGAGATATTCCCTCTCACATAAGAGCTTTAAGGTGCCAAGCAAAGAAATCACTGTCATTGCAGAATAGGTCAATGACGGCGCTATAGAGAGAGGAAATATACAGTTGAAAGGAAGAGGTGGTACCTGGCAGTGGAGCTGCCTGAGGCACAGAGAACAGTAAATCAACCCAGGGGAGAGCTGCACAGAACTGGAGCCGAAAGCCCGAAGGCATGTCCCTCCTCTGCTCGGCCTGATCAACTCCCTCAGGGACACATCCTCTATTTTTTCACCAGCTCTGTTTGGCATACTCAGTAGTTTCTAGCGCAAAAATATACATGCCCTGTGTGCTGTGGAGAATGCTTTCAAGTGGAAAGTTTCTTTGTTGTCTTCCACTTTTTGATAGGAGATTGATGTTGAAGCGCTCCCCCGTTCTTTCACTTTTATTTACCTTTCACCTTCCTCTACCTCCCACCCCTCTCATCCATCATTTATCAAATTCTCACATTTCACCTCCAAACTCGAGCCATGAAATGAAGTCAGCTTTTCTGATTAGCGGATTCCGTGTTTGGTTCTTCAGTTCCACCCCTGTAATCGGACTGAAGGCTAGTGGGAGATAAAGCAGGATTAGACCTCCACTGGAGTCACGGTAACTGTGTTTCTCGTATATTTACTTTTTATTTCTCTCTCTTTCTCCATCCCATCTTCTTTTTGCTCCAGGATAAGTCTTTGTACCACCTGGTGAGCAACGGTTGCATGGACTGTAGCCCCGGCGATAAGCGGATTTTCATGAACAAGTGCGACCCCGAGTCTGAAACACAACAGTGGATCTTCCAGAAAGTCAACACTACCGTTCTGGACAAATTCAACAGCGGCGCCAGCTCATAGGACCTGGGGTTGTGGTCAAGCCAATCAGCTGGCTTCCACACATACACACACCTCCCACAATCCTTAACGTGGGCCTGGATGGTCTTACTGTCTGGCTCTGGGTTCCCCTCAAGGTTCTGCAGCAGACTGAGCAAGTGCAGACTCTTGAAAGAGGAGACTAGAAACACAGAGAGACACGAGGCTGGTGGAAACGCATCCACAATGAGCACCTTGCTGGTCGAGGAGAATACAAACAGCCTGGACTCTCTAGTAGGGGTCTAACTTGGGCCCCCAGTTGCTCCTTATACATTAAAAAAACAGTGCAGCTTTAGGACTTTGGAAGTGGAGTCCAGTGAAAGAATGTCCTGTATCAGTCCTTGAAGATTGCATGGAGGATTTGTACAAAACCAGAAAGTTTGCTCTGATCTTTTTTCTTTTTTTTTTTCTTTTTTTTTTTTTGTATCGCTATTTATTTTTCTCTGGGATTGTTTCGACTGTATATTTATTTGTATTTATTTGGTGCCTTTTCCAGATTTAAGTTATGTGTATTAACTCTGTTTTTTCATCTCTTGTAACTGTTAGAGTCAAACTTGGGTCGAGGTGTTGGGTTCACCTAATTAAATTAGATCTTTGACTTTTTCAATGGAATCTGTCTTGTTACAGAGTTTCTCGTCTATAAATAAAGCAGAAAATGAGTGGATGTGTGTCTCTTGCCTGTGTGGTCTGTCTTTGTCATGCTGATAAATAATCTCAAAAGTGGTGGTTTGGCTCCCTCTGGTGTTGATCCATAAAACCTTTTAAAACTATAATATACAGGTGCATCTCAATAAATTAGAATGTCGTGGAAAAGTTCATTTATTTCAGTAATTCAACTCAAATTGTGAAACTTGTGTATTAAATAAATTCAATGCACACAGACTGAAGTAGTTTAAGTCTTTGGTTCTTTTAATTGTGATGATTTTGGCTCACATTTAACAAAAACCCACCAATTCACTATCTCAACAAATTAGAATACTTCATGAGACCAATAAAAAATAAATAAAAAAAATTTAAATTGTAAATTAGTAAATTGGTAAATTGTTGGCCTTCTGGAAAGTATGTTCATTTACTGTATATGTACACAATACTTGGTAGGGGCTCCTTTTGCTTTAATTACCGCCTCAATTCGGCGTGGCATGGAGGTGATCAGTTTGTGGCACTGCTGAGGTGGTATAGAAGCCCAGGTTTCTTTGAAAGTGGCCTTCAGCTCATCTGCATTTTTTGGTCTCGTTTCTCATTTTCCTCTTGACAATACCTGGTGAGTCTGGTGAGTTTGCTGGCCAGTCAAGCACACCAACACCATGGTCATTTAACCAACTTTTGGTGCTTTTGGCAGTGTGGGCAGGTGCCAAATCCTGCTGGAAAATGAAATCAGCATCTTTAAAAAGCTGGTCAGCAGAAGGAAGCATGAAGTGCTCCAAAATTTCTTGGTAAACGGGTGTAGTGACTTTGGTTTTCAAAAAACACAATGGACCAACACCAGCAGATGACATTGCACCCCAAATCATCACAGACTGTGGAAACTTAACACTGGATTTCAAGCAACTTGGGCTATGAGCTTCTCCACCCTTCCTCCAGACTCTAGGACCTTGGTTTCCAAATGAAATACAAAACTTGCTCTCATCTGAAAAGAGGACTTTGGACCACTGGGCAACAGTCCAGTTCTTCTCCTTAGCCCAGGTAAGACGCCTCTGATGTTGTCTGTGGTTCAGGAGTGGCTTAACAAGAGGAATATGACAACTGTAGCCAAATTCCTTGACACGTCTGTGTGTGGTGGCTCTTGATGCCTTGACCCCAGCCTCAGTCCATTCCTTGTGAAGTTCACCAAAATTCTTGAATCGATTTTGCTTGACAATCCTCATAAGGCTGCGGTTCTCTCGGTTGGTTGTGCATCTTTTTCTTCCAAACTTTTTCCTTCCACTCAACTTTCTGTTAACATGCTTGGATATAGCTCTCTGTGAACAGCCAGCTTCTTTGGCAATGAATGTTTGTGGCTTACCCTCCTTGTGAAGGGTGTCAATGATTGTCTTCTGGACAACTGTCAGTCTTCCCCATGATTGTGTAGCCTAGTGAACCAAACTGAGAGACCATTTTGAAGGCTCAGGAAACCTTTGCAGGTGTTTTGAGTTGATTAGCTGATTGGCATGTCACCATATTCTAATTTGTTGAGACAGTGAATTGGTGGGTTTTTGTTAAATATGAGCCAAAATCATCACAATTAAAAGAACCAAAGACTTAAACTACTTCAGTCTGTGTGCATTGAATTTATTTAATACATGAGTTTCACAATTTGAGTTGAATTACTGAAATAAATGAAGTTTTCCACGACATTCTAATTTATTGAGATGCACCTATAGAGTAAATGTAACCGGAAAACATTTCCATGTCTGTAAATCTGAGGTGTATGTTTCCATTCTTGAACACTAGGGGGAGCTTATCTCCTACAAATGTGTTCATATCTTACTGCAAGTGATTCATTACTGATACAATCAAGTTTAACGTTACAAGCTGAGTGAATCTCACAAAGATTTGTTCTTAATGAATATTTCTACCTTTTCTTTCATTGTTATCTTAATCATTGTTTATATATTATAAAGTGGTGTGTGCAAGTTGTCGTGGCCGAGTGGTTAAGGCGATGGACTAGAAATCCATTGGGGTCTCCCCGCGCAGGTTCGAATCCTGCCGACAACGAAACATTTAGTCTCCGCTGTGTGTGTGCTCTGGGGCGGGTTAAATACAGCTGCATACACAAATTACGAGTACTGAAGTACATCACTTTTCTACATTGTGTAGCTTCCAGTCAAGAACTTCGGATATGAATTTTGGAACATAAGTATAGGTAGTGGGGGGAAAAAAAGTCCTGCATTGAAATTTCATTTTAGTTTGATTAATCTGTAGTCATTGTAATATCATTTATGCAGGCCTATATAGTTGTTTCATGTAAAACCAATGGAAGTTTATAGTATTATTATCATATATAATTATAGTGTTATTTATCATTAACTTTAGATAATTAACGTGTGAGAGATTCTTTTGAACAACAGAATTGTGTAACAGTTCATGACACGGTAAACTATTTTCTATGAGTCTGATATGTTGATTTGCGGCTTGATATTTTTGAGGAAACCATGACTCAGTCAGATGATAGTTACAGAATCTAGGTGATGCTAGCAAATGCTAACCGTGGTTTGTGATGGATCCATTTAGAGCACATAACCACATACAGACAATAGACACTCCCATTTTAATAACAGTACAAAGCATGAATGGCAGATGTTGTATTTTAATAACTGCAACTTATATTAAAAATGGAAAACACCCTATTAAGAAGCTAACAGACAGTTGTATGCCTTTGCAAATTAGAGAAAGGTTGTGGTGACAATCGAGTCCCCCCTCGAAATCCGGTTCCATTAGGACCCCAAGCGACTCCATTGGCTCAAATTACTTTTAATAGGTACTCTCTTTAGTGCCTGATTACAATTCCTACAAAATCATGTTATGATAAATGCTGTTTAAACTACGTTACAATGATAATTAATGTCTGTATTCGTTAGCTTATGTACTAGCATAGCATACAGATACCTGATTAGCTGCATAGATTATTTTATACAGAAATTTGCACTTATCTTACATGTATTCACAATTATTTTTTTAAAAATTATGTTAAATGAAGTGTTAAATGTCAAATGTTTTATTTTATAAATAAAATTAATGATTTTCAATTTTTTCACTTAATGGGATATTATTACTTTTATTTATTAATTAGCAGTTAATCAAATGTAAGAAATTACATTTAATTTGTTTCATTATGCACTATTTTGTTTTATTATGCACTATATAGTAAGCCATACGTTTTTACATTAATATCTTTATGTATTTATTTAGGCAATGGGATCACTTGGGGTCCTAATGGGACCGGATTTCGAGGGGGGACTCGATTTCTCATGACACCTGTTTAAACCAAGTAGGTATAACTGCAGCCTGGAGATCTCCAAATGGGGGCGGGAACTCCAAAACGGGGTGGGAGCTCCAAAATAGGGCGTGGCTTCCTCCCATTCACAGACAGGCACATGACACGCATGCGCAATTTTTTCTCCCAATCAACTTCAGCGCAAACTCCGCCCCACAGATGATTCTAAAGATTGTATTGGTTGTGTCATTCACAGTGTTAATTTCCTACACTATGCTACAAAAATGCTAACCCCTAAACCTACCCCACACCTGACCCTAACCTTAACCAGTGAATTTGGCTGGGGATTGGGGGTTGGCGCTGAATAGCATGGTAAAGAAAGTTGCAGTTCAGGAGATTAGCAGTCAATAAGATTATGCGATATGAGATCGCCGTTCCGTAACTCCTCAACCGGACCTCACCCGACAATGGCACCTTTTTAGTTACACCCAGCGTCACTACCCCATCCTACCCCGGGACGTCCCCGTTGTTTAAAACAAAGCGATAGAATAAAATCTTCCCCTGCGCTGTGCTGGAACAGCTCGCGGGAGATTCCCGTTTATATCATGAAGCAGAGGTTCAAACTCCGGTCTGAACACCACTGACCACGAGCTTTGGGCTCTGCTCTCACCGAGAATATTGATTTATATAGCATATTTTATTTTAGATCAACTGTTAGAAACAATGATTAATTTATAAAGTTTTATTTTGAAACGTAAGTCAATAACAATTGGCTGAAGCCAGAGCCAATGGTGAAAGTCTTTGCGCAAATAGACCCCGCCCATTTTGGAAGTTCTGCCCACTTTTGGAGTTCACGCCCCATTCGGTCTAGAGGTTGTCACGATACCATAAAAATGTCTTACGATACTATACCAGCTGAAGTATCACGATACCTAGTATCAGCATACCATGCAGTATTGTGTTAATTTAAAATTCAATTCTACAAAATGAATCAAAATTTCATAAATAAATAGATGTAAATTAAAACAGACAATATTTTTCTCTGAATACTTAATTAATGTGAATGAATGACTGGCTATTGTTATCCATGAAATGATCTCAACAAAACTAGCACTGCACAGAAGCTGCATGAAGTGGCATTTAGATGTGGCATTTATACATTTAGACTGTATTTATAATTGCATAAATAATGTTATGAAATTAATGTTTTAAAAACTAAATTCTGAATATAGAAATATGTTGGAACGTAATGTAATATGCCTAATTTTAGATGGGAAACTTAAAACGGCCAGCAGGTGACAGAAGTTCGTGATTGAATCACTGAGTCATTCAAACGATTCTTTCAAAACGGCTGAATCCTTCAGGAGCGAATCAAATTACTTTTTTTTATGAATGGCTTATTGAATCAGTGATTCGCTCAAGCCAACGCGGATTCGGATTCGAACACAGAAACGAAACACAAACAGCACTCTTGCTCGTGTCATATTGCCGAACTATCAGGAACATTTTTTTGCTCGCATATCTTGAAATTTCCAAGTTAGCAGCATGTATATTAATACATAACATTATAAATGAATAAATATATATACACGAACTATTACACCTATTCTAGAAGTGGTCAAATCAATAAAACTGCGAGAATACTTTCTTGTAAGATATTATGATGTTGAATAAGTGATGCTTGAGCTGCTGTTTTTAAAAATGACATCAGACAGTCTGAATCAGACCCTTTCTTCTGATAAACTGCAGCATGAACACCTGCAAGTGCATCTTCTCATTGCAAACTGAACTGAAGCGTCGGGAAACACTCAATACCATTTAAAGCGTATACACAGACTATACTACACAAAGCACAGCAGAAAGACATTTGGCAATCAACATCTCCTTCGAGTCGCTGATTGAGCTTTAAATTTGCGTTTGAGCCCATTCGGTATTGAAAAGTAGCAATTTTTACATATAATTTACAGTTTATTTTAATAAATATCAAAAATGTAAAAGGTGTGCATTATGGTTGACACCTAGATGAACAGTGTACAGTTTGTTTTATGACTGTAATTCATTCTCCTCAAATGCTATTGAGCTTTAAATTATGGCATATTTTGCATTTGAGCCCATTCGGTAGTGAAAGATAGCATTTTTTGCATATGATTTACAGTAGATTTTAATAAATATCAAAAATGTAAAAGGTGTGCATTATAGTTGACACCTAGATGAACAGTTTACTGCTGGTTTTATGAATGTAAGTCATTCTGCTCATATGCTATTGAAGTTGTAAAAATGTATACCAATATCACATGTAACTTTAGAGACGTTCCCTAAATATGCGAATATCAAACGTCCGACGTCAAGCCAACTTTATGCCAGTAGGCTACATATGCTTGCCTTGTAGTACATTAAATTAATAAACTATATATTGAATTTGATCTTTTAATAGCACTATCAGCGATATTAAGTGTTTATGGTTTTCTACTGGAGGTTTAAAAGCGCTTAACGAGAGACTTTGAACATTGTGTTCATATTCTGCTGTTCTGTGGCCGCGGATTTGCGGGTCTTGTCTTTTTCTCTTACAGATGACTTGCAGGACCCTGTATGTTATAATATTAAATTAGTTTTAATTGTTTAATCACCACAGCGTCTCGTCTCCATTGGCAACACGCACGGTTTGTGTGGACTGCAAGTGACGTCACAGGTAGCAAAAAGTGCAAGCCTCGATTGCAAGTGACGTTGTAATTTAGTTTCTTTTTTCTTGTCTTCACCACCTGGCTACTTGTGTAAAATGTTGAGAGATTCAATTTAAAAAATAATTATTAAATACAATAAAATAAAACATAAAAAAGACTGCAAGTGACGTCACTTGCAGAAGTGCAGGTGTCTGAGAGTGCAAGTCTAAAAACGCAAGTGCAAGTCTGCAGCCAGACCCTATTGAAGCCTGAGGTACATCGCCGTCTCCTCCATTATGACGTAAAACAAAAACAAAAATGATCAATTCTGGCTCCACCTGTCCTGGCAGGATGGCAGCTCTCCTCTCGCACCGTTGCTATGCGACAGGAGCAGTAATCGGGAACACCTGGCGGCGGAATCAGAAATCCTGCAAAGGTGGAGCATCTCAAGCACTTCGGAGGGTCCTTCGTGCACTTAGGAGGCGTGGCCTTCGAAGTGTGTACACTCAACATTGGGACACAGCTATAGTAAATACAGCGCATTGCTTGAGGTAGATGTTGTTTTGAAAGTAAATGTCTCATTATATTACTGGTGTTGCCTCCTTTGTTCACTATTACACTGACGTTACCGCATATTGCATCTGACGCTGGTGTGGCTTAGTTTTGTAATGTGAGCCCACACTTTCGAACGTTTCACTCTTGCAGCCACTGATTACTTACACACACACACACACACACACACACACCGCATATGCTCATGGATATCACACGCACGTCGAGCAAACGATGGCCACATAAATCAGTGAAGGAAAATGACAAGCAGCAGCTTCTAGTTCGTCATTAACATTGAAGTATACGGAGATAAAACAACGCAAATATCGATAACAGTATCGTTTGTCCTGAAGCTTACCGGTAGTGCGGTATTGACCAATTACGTACCGGTCCAAAAAATACCGGTTCTCGGTACCCATCCCTATGGTAATTGAAAAAGATTTTTATACAATCTAAATAAGCTGTACAGATCTTTATTAGACAGTGTTTAAACAATTAAACAATGTTTTTTCATGCTAGTTCAATGAACCACAAACAATTATTGCATGGGCACCTGTGGAACAGCCTTTAAAACTCTTACGGTTTACAGCCGGTGGGCATATAACAACTTAGGACATTAAAAAGACCTTTCCACTGACTCTGAAAAACACCAGGAGAAAGATGCCAGGGTTCCTGATCACATGTGAACATGCCATAGTAGGGGTGGGAATCGCAGGGTACCTGATTTTGGGTGAATGACAACCTGAGAAGGTCTGCTGTCAATCTGAAGTGAAACTAGTCTGTGGTAACAGGGACTTTCCTTTTTAAAGCTATCTGAAATGCTAAGCAAAATAGGTTGGATATGAATAGGCTTTTATTTTGTAATTCAACATCAGTTACTTTGATATCATTTTGTTTGAACCTTAATTATTAGGCTGTTACTTAACACTTTTGGACAATTTCATTTTATAAGGCCTATTTTAAATAATTTTTTTAGATATTATTATAATAATATTACAGACAATTAATCTGACATTATTAATTAGTATAATTAATTTTCTTAATATATATTACCCTTACTCATTTCCCTGTTTTTGTTTGTATGTATAAGTTATAAGTATAGGGCTTAGTTATAAGTATAAGGCTGAGTGAATGCAGGCGAAACACCGGCGGAAGATCGCCATATATATATATATTTTTTTTTTTAATTTTTAATTTTTTTTTATTAATGCCAAGGTACCAAAGATACAAGTACAAAAAAATATCAACTTTACGTACAAAGAGGTGACATTACATGCAAAGCACCATTTCTATACGTATGTAACAATAAATTTGTAATATAAAACGAAAGCTTTAACAGAATAAATTAAAAAGATGAAATAAATTAACTGTTTTAAGATAACTTAAAGATCGCCGTAAACAAGCTAAAACCCCCAAAACTACGTTTTTATAAGCTGTCGACCCAAAAAACGAGCGTTTGGGACACAAAGTAGAGCGCAGCGTGTCATGTTACTCGGAGAACTACGCTCGCTGGCGGGAAACGTAATCGGCGACAAAACCATTCATTATTTTTATCAAAGGATTACGGACAACGGCGCCAGTGCGCTCACCACACACCAGCTACAGGTGGAGAGGAGAGAGAGAGATAGAGCCAATTCAGTGGATGGGGATTATTAGGAGGCCATGATTGACAAGGGCCAGTGGAGGGAATCTGGCCAGGACACCGGGGTCACACCCCTACTCTTTTACGAGAAGTGCCATGGGATTTTTAATGACCACAGAGAGTCAGGACCTCGGTTTAACGTCTCATCCGAAAGACGGAGGATTATTTCACCACCCGATGTGAATCTGAGAGGAGGAGATATATTAAGAAACTAAATTTTATTGGTCTATGTCAGTGCCCCTTTTCCTAACCTTGCTTTTGTTTGAGAAATGATCCAACTGAACGGCCCAACCTGAAATTCTACAACTATTTATGTCCTAAACGCCCGTTTTCTGGGGTAGACAGCTTATAAAAACGTAGTTCTGGGTTTTTAGCTTGTTTACTGTACACCTTCTCACATAGCAGCTTTTAGGGTATATTTTTTTTGTTATAAATCAGAAATGACAAGGAGTCAGTTTCCCACAATAGAAAGTCAATGGAGAGCGTTGGATTGTTTTCTCCCCGGTGTGGGCGTGGCCTAAATGCGCTCAGTCTCTATATGCGCGCACAGCAAAACAGCGCGGCGGCTACATTGACCGTGCATCTCGGAGTAGCGGCTGGTTTGTTACTCATGAACTGAAACCACAATAATAACGTGATCGGTGCCTATCTATGGTCCACCCTGATAGCTGTTCCGGGGCAGTTCTTTAGTTTTCATCTCCGTAAACATATATAGAAGTAAAGCTAATACAGTGGCTGGAAATCTGTTTATCCTTCGGTTCCTCGTGCTTCCTCATCTTCATAGAGAACGCGCTTCATGGAACTTGCTCAGAGTCAGAGCGCTTTTGGAAAGAAGCTGGAAATGTCGCGGCGCGCTATTTTCACGCATTTTTAGATGCTGTGAACAGGGAAATCTATTTAGAGCACCTTATTGTATTAATTAGAATATCGATATTTGGCGCCAGATATCGATTCTCGTATCGCATGGAGAAGGATCGCGATATATCGCCATATCGATTTATTGTCCCACCCCTATTCCATAGTCTTGTGACAGGACTGTAGATGTGGCCAGAGCAATAAACTGATCGCCATTGCAGTGACAAACCATGTGTAAACATATTGGCCACCCAAGAAGGAGAAGTAGGAGGTATATTGCCAAAGCATTACACAAAACCAGTCATAACAAGAAAAGGAAATAAACAATATAACATTATTTTAATTTCTCCCACCAGATGGCATCAATCTGGTTCCATGCATTGGATTTTAGATACCTCTATTTTAAACACTTGATTAGCTGTGAATGTTGAATGTTATTTTATGTTTTATAGAATTAATATTGCATAATTTAGAGCTAACTCTTGTCTAGTACCACGAAAACTCCTCTAAACACAAGCTATAGCCTATAACAGAGTATTAACACGAGAATTGAAGGTCATCCAGAACCACTAATCGGCGACCCTTGTTTATCTCAGTCTGTTCGAGAACAAAAGAACAATAATGCATGCGTGGCACAAAGCGACAACTCTTTTGCAATAGTTGTGCATGCCTATGCTGCAACACTTGTGGTAGTCTCCATTACACGTCACCGCACATTTATTTCCTATCAATCAAGCTGCAGGGCAGTGTGTGTTCATTCACACATCCGTGTGTGTTTAGATCTCACGGCTGCGTGGCGCGCGCACGCACGCACACACGCAACTGCTGGCTTTTTTGTATCACTGTCTTTTCGTGACTGAATCATAAAGAGGACCGTGGGAGTTTAATTGAATAAGGGAGCAGAGGAGAGAGAGAAAGAAACCGAGAGTGAGAGGGAGGGACTCGATGTGGCCATACCGGCTGCGGAGTGTTTATTTATTTGTGCTGGCCCCCCTTTTTCTTTCTTATTATTTTTCAACTGATTTTCCAAAATGAGGTTAAAAGTTGGATTCATCCTTCGAAGTTTACTGGTCATCGGCACGTTTTTGGGGCTGGTTTTGCTTTGGTCTTCCTTGACACCGAAGGGAGTCGACGACAACCCGTTTGCTGGCGTAATGGTAAAGTATCGCTTTAATGTATCTTGATACGCGAGTGTTTTCGTTGTGCTGTTAATTTCACCCTGTGTTAGTATTCAGCAGGGTCGGCTAGCATGATGATTAGCATGCTAACTGCTGCGGTTGTCATGGAGATGAGCAGCGAGAACTGACCGATGAATTGTAACAGACACAGACGTTTATATTTGTCCCGAAATGTATCTAAATATGTGTTTCCATTCAGATGAACTAAAACACGCAGGTATGGCTGTAAGCTGCTAGCACGGAGAGCTAAATGTCGCTCTACATCCTCACAAGTGTCAAATTCAGTGAAAACCCGGAAAGTCGTTACTGTAGTTATTGGTTCTTTATTTGAGAGACGCACCATTTATGTAAAATTACATAAAAAGCAGCTGTTTTCAAGTAAAATATGATAATTTCCGGTGATCTTTCTTGGTGGTTTGCTGTTTCGGTACTGATTGTGGACTAAAGGGGTCTTCGAGATTGAATATGGGGGTCGCTATGCTTGCAGATGAATTAAAGGCCAAATATCAGCTCGACGCGAACGAATATACACCGACACACACTTTTCTGCTTTCACAAGAGATTGTATAGAAATGCAACTGACACGTGGCACACTTGACAGCTTTCTGTCAATGGCTGTAATTATTACAGTGTGCATCTTACAGTGTGATAGCTGTCTGGTTTACCTTGGCTTGTCATTCTGGCATAGTAGTTTTATTTTTACACTGATTTATTTGAGTGATTTATTTGCACACTATTTTTGAACAGAGTACATTATTTGTACGGAGTCTCTTCTTTGTTTACTCGTTTCTCTTTAGGTTCTGTTTTGCATAATGGGTTCATATGTAAATGTTTACTTGTAATCGCTTGTATCAGTCTTTGCATATGGCATCTTAACCCTGTAAAGCTGTAAATAAACAAACGTTTATTGAGCCTTTATATAACATATAAAAACTAAATCTAAAATGTACATATGTGTTTCTTGTTGAGTATCATTTGATACATCAGGCTTATGAAATAGGATATTGTAAGAATATGGAGCTTATACTTGAGAAGGGTAAAAAAAATCAAAATTGTTTGAGGCTCAAACTGAGCAAAAATATTAGTTTTAAGATTTTAGATTATAAGATTTTTATAACAGTATAGCAGACATCTTACATAAAATGCACATAATAATCAGCTATCTATTTATATTTCCCAATAATATGTCTTTGTTTGGTGATATTTTATGATTTTATGATCAAAGCTCTGTAGTTTTTATCGTGGGGCAAAACAATACAATGCAATACTCTGATGACTGAGAGATGGACAAATAAACATTCCTTAAAAGCCTGATGTATCATAATTGATACTCATATTTCATGTTCATGATTTTTCAAGTATAGATAATCAAGTAAACCAAAGTTACTTCTGTCCAGTAATGCTCATATTAAAATATCAATAACAACATAAGTTATTCTTACATTTACTGTATAAAAATCATGAAGGATTTTAGAATGAAAAGACTTGTACCACAGCCTCTAACTATATATAAAAAATATGTATATTTAGAATTATACCATAAAGACTTTTACTTGCATAAGTAAAGTATAAACTCATCATTAGTCAGAGGGCGGAAGGTATGTAGTAAATTGTGTACAACAGGTTTTTCAGCAAGTTTTGATTGTGTTGATAAATAGGAGATTCTTGTATCAATTATGATACAAAGAGGATTATAGTGTTATATAAACCTATATATCAATTTTTTATAATATATGTGTATGTTTATAGGGTTAATGTACTTCTAACTAAAGTACGTAACACTTCTTGCAAACACCACCACTTTGTCTCATATATTTGTCTCATTTCATAGGCAGGAAGAGATGCAGGTAAACTCTTGCAGCCCAACCCTCCCAATAATGACATGGCTGACCAGTTCAAGCCGGTTGTTCCTTGGCCCCACGTCGAAGGAGTTGAGGTCGATCTGGAGTCCATTCGCCAGAAAAATGGTGACAAGCCAAACCCTGCATTCAAAGCCCAGAACCAGCAGAATGTCATCCAGAAGCAATACATCACCTTTAGGCCTCACACCAATGTGTATAGTGAACCTGTGTTGAAGAAAGGAATTCTGGGCAACTTTGAGCCTAAAGACCCTGAGCCTCAGGGGGTCCAGGGTGGACCGGGAGAGGGCAGCAAACAGTTCGTACTGGGACCGGAGTACAAAGATTCTGTTCAGGCCAGCATCAAGGAATTCGGTTTTAATATGGTAGCCAGCGACATGATCTCGCTGGATCGAGCCATCGGCGACTTACGACATGAAGAGTGAGTATGAGGCCATTCTGATTTGTGAATGTATTTGGGGGTGTGTGAGGTTACTTTGGGTTTTTGTACATTTTTTGCATTGTTTTTAAAGACTTCATGAGATATTGACCAGATTATCCTCTCTTGTTTTAGCATGTGTTTGACTACAGGTTTTATAAAAAAAAACAAAAAAACGTTTACTTAAGTTTTTTAAGATGCGCAGTCCACATACACGATAGACAGTCAGGTCTGACATGTTGGTTTTCCAAGTTATTTTTGTGATCACACCCAGAAAGATGAAAACGATAAGGACACACCTTTTCAAACAAACTATTTCAGTGGTATAGTAGATGACGAACTACCTGCTTCTTTAGCCACGTCATTTCTCTTTTTTCAGTTCCCACTAACAAAACATACCTATTCATTTTGCTCATGGTAGCATCACAATATCATAATTTTTATGACGCAACACCATGGGACATAGAAGTACCTTGGCGAATATCGAAGTACCTTCTGATAGAAAAAAAGTAGTACATTAATGGATGTATCTTATACCCTTTTCACTCAAGGGACAGTTAGTACTCAAAAGATAATGTGCTGCACTCTATTACTAATGTTCCAGACGTTAAATAGGATCGGCATTATGCCCATAATTCAGCCACCGAAATGTTGTTTGGCCACGTCACAGCTGAATGATAAGCTGCAGTCTCTGTCATTAACTCCCCATCAAGCTGGAAAGCTGGATTATCTGCCTGAGACTGCTTTATGAATCTATACAGCTTCAGAAGTGACCTGAGGTTTTAACAACAGTTCTAACTTCATGTTTGACCCCTGTAGGTCATCTGGTTTGGACACAAACTCGTTGCTTAATAGGATTTCTTTTCCAGTGTAATTATGAAATGATCGCATATCACTTTTGTCATACATTGAGCTGATAGTAAAAACAACATGCAGCATCAGCGGTTTAATCATTACTGCAGTTTTATGGCACTGTAGTCAGTGCCACTCCTTTTGCAGAGATCCTGAAAGGTGGGTTTTAAAGGGACAGTTCATCTGAAAAAGACATGGTCATAATTTAGTCATGTCATTACACAATACGCTATCAATACGTTACCAGCATTCTTCAAAATATCTTTTTTTTTTAATGTTACACAGTCATACAGGTTTGGAATGACATGAGGCTGAGTAAATGATGCCAGAATATTCTTTTTTTGGGTGAACTATACTTTTCCATGAAAAGTGTATTGAACTTGACCAGCATACTTTCTTAAATGTATATAAATCCTGAAAATGTTTTTATCAAACAAATAAATAAATTAGGGTCATTCAAATCAGTTCAATTTAGTCATGCTCATTCATTCAGCTGTGTTGTAATGTCACTACGACAGGTTTTGACTTTAGTGCCAGGATGTCTTTAAGAAATGGATACGCATGCTTGCTAAAACTCACTTCCTCCTGGGGAAATCAAACCCTTTTTTAGTAGAGAACTCTGGATAGTGTCTGGATCCAAGTCAGGGCTGAAACAATGTACACTGCTGTTCTTTGGTACAGGCAAGGTGTAAAGGTAAATGTTACTGGGAACAGAACAACCTGCACTGATCTTTGGTGGTATTGTCATTATTGGTTGGTAGTAAATGGCCCTTTCAAGCTGATCAGGTGTGTTAGATATATTTATCTTTCTCAGACTTAATTATGCTGATTTAGACCATAATATAATTACATTAGGGCATCTGCATTGGTTGTATTTCCTTTTGAGAGACTGAATTGTTGGTGAGCATACACAGTGATATCAACTTTTGTCTGAAGATGTCAGTGTTTCCTCTGAAGTGAGGTTATAATATACTCATGCCTTCCTCAAACACGCTGGAGTATGTTAACAGCAAATCATTTTGTCATTTTAAATGATATCTTTGTTTGTTGGCGGGTTTTTTGAGGCAATTACTATGGCCTTGTGAAATTGACATCGCTGATTGCGACATGAAAGGAAACAGACATGAAATTATTCATCCATCTGTTTCATGCATTTAAAGCCCTCCAAATAATCAATCAAGCATATAACAAAAAAATGTCAAAATACACTACTACCTTTGAATGGACGTCAGTTTGAGATTTGCTTTTTGATTTTAGTAAAATAAGGTCAGTGGTTAACAATACATTACTTGAAGAGACCCTAACTCTAACCCTTGTTTTGAATTTCAAAGCCGGCTTGCTAAATAAAGACTTCAACCACCAAAAGGATGTGGGTTTTGTGCGTCTTGATTCTGACAACATTTGTAGTTCTTTTATAGTAACTTCTTAGCAGCTTAAGTATTTAGAACTCACGTTTGAAGTTTATATTCTAGAACAAAATATGAAAGTCTCTTCAAGTAATCTCTTCAAGACTATATTTTACACACAAATCAAAAACTGGTATTCAAATAACTCGATAGAAATTCTCTTGGGAGCACATGATGAATTAGCCCTCTGAGTTGGCCTACAAACTGACGTCATGACCGAACATTACCTCAGTTCTAAAATTAGCTAAAACATGTAACTAAATAGCATCCATCGCTGTAGTTTCAAAGAACAGTTAGCATTAGCATTAAATGATGACAGCTTGTTTTTGAGTAGTGAAGCACACCCGATCTCCAGTGAGACTGAACGTCATGGGAGTGAGTTGCTTTTCCAGTTGAGTGGCTTTACTGTGCTTTGTAAGACAAGTTAGGCCTTATGACTTGTGTTACATGCCACTTAAATCTGACGCTGAAAGAGGCTAAACTGCCATAAGAAAAAAAGTATTGCTTGCAGTATGTTGCAGACAGGAAACAATTTTATTTATTTATTTTTTTTTATAGTTTTGGGAAGGAAATGTTGTGTTTGTTGCAACATCTAATGAGTTTAATCTAGCCTATATCACATGCATAGGCTTGGCTTAGGCCTATTTGCTTTTGGCATTAAGAGTTCCTCATATATATGTTTTCTATTTTCTAAGCTGCTCAAGCTTTTGCTTTAAAACTTTTGTTTGTGCTCAATAAGAATTTTTACATAAACTAAACCCTAATGCAAATAACCCACCTGAAGCCTACAAACAAAGCCAAATTTTTTTAATAATGCAGTTTCATAGCTCAAGTAGACCTCCTATTGTATCTTCTTTTTTCCCAACTACCTATATATTTCTGTTATAACCTTTTAAAAATAAGATTGAGTTTGAATTTCTCCTCCAGTCCAACACCAACTGTCACTTGTCTACTGAAAGTGAATGAAACTTGATAAAGAAACTTTAACTTCGAGCTTAGAAAGAGAATGAGGAAGTGTGTTTGGGCATTGCTCTCCCTTTATACAGAGGAAACAGTGTGCAAAGTTACTGTTTCCTGTCTCACAAATTGCTTCCACAGGGTGGAGGTGGATGCAAGTGTGTAATGGACGCTATACTGTGTGCAAGTGCACACCATGAGATCAACAACAACATTCTCTTCCAAAATAATGTGCTTTATAACTATGTATATTTGTCTGTAGGTGTAAATACTGGCACTATGATGAAAACCTCCTCACCTCCAGCGTGGTCATTGTTTTCCATAATGAGGGCTGGTCCACCCTGATGAGGACAGTGCACAGCGTCATCAAAAGAACCCCTAGGAAATACCTGGCTGAGATCGTCATGATTGATGACTTCAGTAACAAAGGTAGTGTGAGCATTGTTTTCATTTTTTCATACTCTACATAACACTCTGTGCTTGGCACTATTTTTAAACTCAGCACATGTAGTGGCATTATTTTGTGCAAAATTTAAAAAAATATATAAAAAATAAAAAAGATGTCATATTCACAGTGCAAACATGGAAAAGAAAGGTGCATTGATACCATACCATGATCTTAATAATCACAAAGGAGACATAAATGTTTTCACTTGTGACGGGGAGTAACTAACAAAGCTACAACTTAACATTTTTCAGTAGTTTGAGAGTAGCTCAGCTGCTTTCAAATCAGTGTAGAATAGATATTTCAGTAACTAGAAGTAGTGTTGCTGTTTTTTACATCCCTTGCACATTTTACTGCGTTGCAACAGCCGAGTAAACAGGCAATAATCAAACACAATTTCCTGTCCTCCTTATGAAAAACCATTAGGAAGTCTGAATCTGAGTGAATTGGATATCTTGTCCATTTGGTAATTTCAAAGAAAAGATTTAAAACGGTTTACCAGTTCATGTAAGTGAAGACTTCATCACTGTTTTCTTCTTAGTTACCGACTTTACGTTAGAGATTTTTGTAATTTTATTATATTTAATGTGAATTAAACTGTAAGTTAGATAATCTGATGACTCTTCTAATGCTGATTCTCAATTAATTAAAGTTGTGAAGAAATGTAAGTAGAGAGAGTTGTTTTCTTTCATATTGTGATGTACATCCGAGTGAAATGGATTATTGAAAAAAAAATGTAGCACAGGTTCTATCCGTCTGTTGTTGATTGGATGGAAACAAATCAAATGAATATTAGCTTGGGGTCGATTGTAAGAAAGGGGTGGGGTTTAAGCAAACTAAATAGTTGGAAAAAACAGCAATACATCACCATAGAGAAGTCTGTTGTTTCACCGGAAGATTGAACATTGACATTTTTATTAAGAATTATAAGGTTAAAAAAAACAAAAAACAAAAAAAAACTTAAGCACAGATGAATTGTTCACAATAAAATAAAAAGCATGCATTTAGAAGATACGGTGAATTATTATTATTATTTATTTTATTTTATTTTTTATTTATTTTATTTTTTTTTCATGTTGAAGTTAGCTCATAATTTTAATGTAGAGAAGCTGTAGTGCTCCAAAATATCTGGAAAGGCTTAAAGGGATAGTTCACCCTTTAATGTCTGTCCCTATTTGGAGATCATTCTCCAAAATATGACAGCAGCATTTTTATTTGGCTTCTTGATGGTCCTCAGTTTTCTAAATACTGGCTGTTTTGGATCATCGCTGTCTTTGAGCAGCTACTGGTTTTTCAGGTTTAAAAAAGTGAAGAATGGTTTTAGTTTTTGATACCCCTCTCTAGAGAGTCTATTCTGCACTCCTAAGTGAAAGAGGCATATCGTTGCCTCAACCTGTAGGCAGTCTGCCTGAAGACTAATGCTGGGCAATTGTTCATTAATATGGGGCAAGCAGACTGTTACTGAATGGAGATCATTACTCTTTAAGAGATCGCTCACAGGGGAACTATGAATGAATGCAGTGCTGCAGACTTAGCCGATAAGAATCAATAAAGGGCGTATAGGCTCAGAATGTTTCATGCATTTAGTAATAAAGGTCAGTAAAACTTTGTTGATGCCACACACAGTTTCGATTTGTTTTTCAAATGCAATCTTTAGGGCTTACTGTCTGTGCTGTTTTTTTGCAAGTGGTCAAATTAGATCCACTTGCTCTGGTATAATTAATGTCTGGTATGTCTATACTGGTTGCTATAGTAATGATGTAGGTGTGAGCAATATGCCAATAACTTTCTTTTACAACTGAGTAGCAAGCTATAATTAATATGTCCAGGCAGAAAGCTGGCAGTTTTGCCTCTGTACGTTATATCGCTCATACAATATTGCCATGGTCATGAGGTATGTTAGACAATGTAAAAAAAATTGTTCATCTTCGAAACACAAATTAAGATATTTTTGATGAAATTCGAGAGCTTTCTGACCATGCATAGACAGCCACGCAACTACCACATTCAAGGCCCAGAAAGGTAGTAAGGACATTGTTAAAATAGTCCATGTGACATCAGTGGTTCAACCATAAATTTATGAAGCTACGAGAATACTTTTTGAGCACACAGAAAACAAAAATAATGACTTGATTCAACAATTATTTTTCTTATCTGACACTTTTTGTGATTGTTTGTATGTGTTCTCTCATTAGTTCATCTTAAAGAGAGGCTGGAGGAGTACATAAAACAATGGAATGGTTTGGTCAAACTGTTCCGCAATGAGAAGAGAGAGGGTCTGATCCAGGCCAGAAGCATAGGAGCCCGCAAAGCCACTCTGGGACAGGTTTGGGCCCATTATCAACATACTCTTTAATGGGTCTACATAAATGTGATTTTTTTTTTATTTATTTTTTTTGTGTCACACTGTGGTTCTGTCCTTAGGTGCTGATCTACCTTGATGCTCATTGTGAAGTTGGGGTGAACTGGTACGCCCCGCTGGTGGCCCCCATTTCAAAAGACCGGTATGATTTAAGATCTAGGATGATTTTGTGCCTGCTGAAAGAGACTTTGAGGATACATTTTGTTTTTAAATAATTTAACTTTAGTTTTAAAATGCAAGTGTTCGGTTGTAGAAGTGTATTTTCCCTCTTCATGCTGATTTCATATTTCTGAAATATTTTATACCGTTTTTTTAAGAGAAAGGTTTAAATTTGATGACTCTAAAAAGCTCATGTGGTGTAACCTAAAAATAAATTGTAATATTTTCCTTGCACCTTGAATATAGGTGATTTTGTTTTTAAATATTGAACTTTATATATATATATATATATATATATATATAAATATTATGAATTCATAAATATCATGACATTTTTGTGAAGTTGCACCACATGACATGGCATGCGGTCTGAACTCTTCTATTGTCATAAAAAGGTCAAATGATTTGTGTCTGCAGGGGTCCTGTTTTAAGTTTCTGCATACTGGTTGGACCACATGACGTTAGTTTTGTGGACAAGTTATTCAGCTATAAAATATTAATATAAAATATAATTTCTTTTTTAAAATTTTCTTTTTAATGCACTACCCAGGTATGTTTTATTTTCTTTTTTAAATCTTAACCTAAATGTATGTTGTGTTAATGTTGCAGAACGGTCTGCACAGTACCATTGATAGATTACATAGACGGCAATGATTATACCATAGAGCCACAGCAGGGCGGGGATGAGGACGGTCTGGCGCGAGGCGCCTGGGACTGGAGCCTCCTGTGGAAAAGGGTCCCTCTCAGCAGCAGGGAGAAGGCTAAGAGAAAGCATAAGACAGAGCCTTATCGGTAAACTTCCACCCTCCCATAAGCATGATCATTAAACCCATTCTGTCTCTCTCTTGTATTGTCTCCCCCGTCCCCTTGTCTGTGTGTGTGTATGTCCATGTTTGCTTGCATGGACATCCCCCTTGCCTCTCCTCCATCCTCTGTGGCCATCTTCAGAACGGTGTGCACAGTGCCTCTCATAGACTCTGTTAACGGCAAGACTTTCACCATCGAGCCCCAGGGGGGTGGCGACGAGGATGGCTTTGCCAGAGGAGCATGGGACTGGAGCATGCTTTGGAAACGTGTGCCTCTGAATAGCAAGGAGAAGCAGAAGAGACTAACTAGAACTGAGCCCTATCGGTAATTTAGAGCCATAATCCTGAGCTGATTAGGGCTGACCACAATACACATAAGTGGAGAGACCTTGCCTCTCACTTATGAAGACTGGTGGTGGTCTGCTTATCTCTGCTTCTTTAACAGTTCAGCTCTTATGACGCTCAAATATTTCTCTCAAAGTGCTAAAGCTGTATACTAACTGCTATGAAGTGGTCATAAAACAATGAAGTGATTTTAACAAAATACTTCATATATTATGACTCCACCATGGCTGTTCTGGTTGAGTCGCTCAGCTACTAGAACTACTAAACTAACGACTCATAGACCTTGTTTCTGCTTCTCTTTGCATGCAGTCTCCATTCTGTCTTATTTCTTCTTTGGTAGTGACTTGACATAAGTGTACCAAAGTGCTCATGTGCCTAGTCACGAAACAGGGGAAAGTGTGTATGCTGCTTTTTAAAATTTTTACTTGAACATCTTTACAGTGTTATACTATTGTGTTTTCTGTCCACTTCTCTGCAATAAAGTTGCTTGCTGCTGCTACACAGTAAAAGGCACAGAGACAAAACATGAGCATTTTTATTTGAATAGGATTTTTTTTATTTTATTTTTTTTTAAGTACGACAGCATTTTACTACTTGTTTTGGTGTTTCTTTGGCTTTGTTCACACTGCAGGAAAGATCTGATTTTTTTTCGCCTTATGAATTTGATTTTAAAATGTATTTAGACCAACTATTCAAATGCAAGTTACTTATGGCAAAAAGAAAAAAAAGAGAAAAAAAATCACAGACACAAAAAAATGCATTATGAAAATTTAGACTGAGGGATATTAACAAAAATTTGTAAAGCTTGTAAAAATGTATTTTTGCAGACAAAAAAAAAAAAAACAACTTCAAATTTTTACTGCTAGTCTGAATAAGGCCTTGTCTCTTAATGTTCTAAAATACTGTACTGTATGTGTGTGAAATGTAAGGGAAAACATTCCTGACAGGTAAATATGTGTGTCAGGTCGCCTGCGATGGCTGGAGGTCTCTTCGCAATAGAGAGAGATTTCTTCTTCGAGCTGGGCCTCTATGATCCAGGCCTTCAGATCTGGGGAGGAGAAAATTTTGAGATTTCCTATAAGGTAAACTTTTACTTTAAATTAGTAGTGCTCTCTGAATTGAAATTTTTACTAGATTTTTTTTTTTTTTTTTTTTTCTCCAAAGTGTGCTTACAAGGTAATTCTTTGTTTCTTTGTTCTTAAGTCTTTTCCAAGACTTACTTGATTTATTTGTTTGCTTGCTTGCTTTCATTTTTGTTTGTTCTATATTACTCTGGAATACTGATTCTGATTGGTCACTTCCATGTCATGAAGTCAATTATTTCTTAACAATATTCTTAGACGGTGGCAACATTTGACTGCTCAATGTTTTTCTTACATAGCTGTGCTTGTATTCTGTCTTACCAGATGTCTCTACAAATAGGATAATGAAATAATTTTCACTCAAATCGATACTTCATGCAATGGGAGCCCATTTCCGTCACTGAATAAAAAAATTAAAAAGATAATTGTGACATTTTTTCTCAGAATTGACTGATACAAAGTTCTGACATTTTTCCCTCACAATCGCGTGATATAAACTCGCAATTGCAAGTTAAGTCAGAATTGTGAGATAAAAACTCGCAATTCTGATAACATATCAGTCTTTTTTTCTTTGAGATATAAACTTGCATTTGTGAGTTATAAAGTCCAGTTCTGAGAAGAAAAAATTGCAGATTATCCCTGAAATTTTGACTTTATAACTCGCAATCGTGAGTTTCTATCTTACAATTCTTAAAAAAAAAGTCAGAATTGCGAGTTTGTATCTCACAATTCTGAGAAAAAAGTCAGAATTGTGCAATTATATGATGCAATTCTGAGATGTAAACTCGCAATTGCGAGAAAAAAAATCAGAATTGTGGGATAAAAAGTCGCAATTACCTTTTTTTATTTTTTATTCAGTGGTGGAAACGGGCTTCCATATCATGCCCATATATTGATTTAAGTAAAAAAATAAGTTTTATAAAAATTATGTAATCTACAATCAAATGGTCTTTATTACAAAATAAACTTCTTCAGGGCAATACATCTTCTATATTAATTGCACAAAGCAATATATTTATCCCACTTCAGCAGTTTGTGCATGAACACTTTCTGAATCCCTGCCATGTGTGTGTGTCCTGTGTAGATATGGCAGTGTGGTGGGCAGCTTCTGTTCGTGCCATGTTCACGGGTGGGGCACATCTACCGTCTGCAGGGCTGGCAGGGAAACCCACCTCCTGCTCATGTAGGCTCGTCCCCAACACTTAAGGTCAGTTCAGCTCTTTTTGTTCCATAAACATGCTTCTCTGAATCTGAAAACAAAGCTGGTTCACAGCTATACTTTACACTTTAAATCCAGTCTGTAACCTCCACTCTCCTCTTTGGCTGCGTCTAGAACTATGTACGGGTGGTGGAGGTGTGGTGGGATGAGTATAAAGACTATTTCTATGCAAGTCGACCTGAGACTCTGACTCTGGCCTACGGAGACATCAGCAGCTTGAAAAAGTTCAGAGAGGAACATCGCTGCAAGAGCTTCAAGTGGTTCATGGAAGAGATCGCCTATGACATCCCTCTGCATTACCCACTGCCTCCAAAGAATGTGGAATGGGGAGAGGTGCTTATATAATCAATGTACAGTTGAAAGTGGTTTAAAGATATTGGCATTTGTCATCATTCAGTTGTTTTCTCTTTCAATAGATCCGTGGGTTTGAGACCAGCTACTGCATCGACAGCATGGGCCACACCAATGGTGGCAATGTCGAAACTGGGCCTTGTCATAGAATGGGTGGAAATCAGGTAAAGGAAAACTATTTAGCAGCAGTACTTTACTTTTTACAGTTTGTATAGTAAGTTTTTTTCTCTCTCTGTTACTCATTTGATTTTGCTTATGCCTTTCTCCAGCTCTTTAGAATTAATGAAGCAAACCAGCTCATGCAGTATGACCAGTGCCTGACAAAGGGGGGAGATGGAACTGCTGTCATCATAACACACTGCAACTTAAACGAGCACACAGAATGGAGATATTTTAAGGTATGTCACAGGAGGTATCGAGCCACCTTTGGCTTTGGTTCCTAATCAATAAAACTACATTTTTACATTACATCAAAACAAGTCCTACGCACAAATTAAGTTGATACTTAATATGTTTCAGTAGTCTAACACTAGTTTATGTAATTGCTTGCAAGAAATAATAAAAATACTTCTACATTTGTCTTGCTTGATTGTTAAAAATGTATTATTATCTGTAGAATTTTAAGTTAATATACACCATAGTTCAGAAGTTTGTTGTAAGTTAAGATTTTATTTAATGTTTTTGAAAGAACATCTTATTCTCACTAAGGCTGCAATATTGTGAAATGTTATTATAATTTAAAATAATCATTTTCTATTTGAATATATTTTAAAATGCAGTTTATTCCTATGATGGCAGAGCGGAATTTTCAGCAGCCATTGCTCCAGTTTTCAATGTCACACGATCCTTCAAAAAACATTCTAATATACTGATTTGCTGCTCAGGAAACATTTCTGATTATTATCATCAATGTTGAAAACAGTTTAGCTACTTAATATTTTTCTGAAAACCATGATACTTTGATTTTTTTTGGTGAATGGAAAGTTCAAAAGAACAGCATTTAACAAATAGATTTTTATTTTATCTTTTTTACCATTTAAAAGTCTTTACAGTAATTTGATCAATTCAATGAGTTCTTAAAGGTACACTGTGTAACTTGTGGCGCTCTAGCGGTTATTAAACAAAACTGCATGCGTCTTGAGGAAGAACATTGTAGATGGAGCTACTTCTCTGTATTTATGGATATAAGGAATCTTGCAGGTACTGGGTTACTCCGCAGCGGTTGTTGTCCTGACAGGTCTAAAGTCGTCCTAATATTATATTATAATATATATGCGTACCGTAGTGATTCAGGATAAGACAAAAACACAGTTTGGAAGATAGATTCATGATGTACATGCTCATTATATAAATTGTTTAATTTTTTAACAACAACAACAACAAAAAAGGTGTTCCTTTAATGAATAAAAGTATTAATTTCTTGAAAAAAATGTACTGACACCAAACTTTGAACAGTAGTAAAATGTAAAAACATAATATCCTCTAGTTAATGGATTGTTAACTAACATGTAATAACAATGAACAATAGTATATGTGAACAAAACTAAACTAGATTAAAACCTAGTAATAAATACTGTAAAAATAATTTTTTGTTAGTTTATGATACCTAATTTATTAACTTTATTGTAAAATGTTGGCAAACTTTACTCTTGTACCTTGCTGTGACGATTCTTGATTGAACATTTCCAGTGCTTCTGATTTCTCATAGGATCTACATCGATTCACGCATATACCTACAGGGAAATGCTTGGATCGCTCTGATGTCTTGCACAAAGTTTATATAGCTGACTGTGACAACAGTAAGAGCTCGCAGAAGTGGGAGATGAACAACATTGTGGCAGTTTGAGAGCCAGACTCAAATGTGCTTCAAGGATAAACTCTGACTACAGCAACAGGTTTTACCAGTATACATGTGACTAATTAAGTTTTAGTCATCACCCGAATAACTCTGAACTCTGATCATAAACATAAACTTTTTTTCTCCATTGAAGACAATGTTTACATCGGTTCATCCCCAGTATCCATCGCATGGGTTTTCCTTTGGAATCTGTGGATTGAAGGGGTCTACCTAACAGAATGTTTTTCCCTTTCACAGAATGTGCACAATGTGTGCTGAGATGAATTATCTAATACCACTTTTGTTGCTGCTCCATTATAAAATACAGGTTGTCCATCGAATACTGGGATGCATATATTTTTTTTAACACTGGACCTTCATTATGTTTGACATGACAACCTGCCACTTGAACTATTTTCGTCTTTGGCACAATGGCACATTTTTGCCATATACTATGGGTAAAGAATGGGAGTGGAGAGAAAAGAGAAATAGGGGTATAGGGTCAACAATGAAAATAGCGATAAATTTATTTTTGTCTACTGCATAAATGTTTGCTTGGTTGGGGGAATAGATGTTTACTTCTATGTGAAAATCAACGTTTGATTATACTATTCATGGCCAAAAATCATCTCGAGCAAGTGGAGCAAAGTTATGTTTTAAGGGCAAGAAAGATTGCAGTGTGTACATTTTTGTTTGTTTTGTACAATGTAAATATGATTATTTCTAAATTAACATTTTGAGATATGGTGGGCTTCCCAATGAAGGTGTAAATATCTAACTTATAACGGTTGTTTTCTCAAGAAAATAAATGGAACATTTTTACCAGTCTGCTGCTGTATTAAAGTGCTGTTTTTAGCAGGTTAAATGATATTTCAACCATTCAGATGATCATGAGCATTAAATTTTTGTAGAAGGTTGGGAATGTTCTTGGCACTTTACATAAATAGGGTTTCCCATTGTCTTTTTTTTTTTTTTAAAGGCATAAATCACCTTTTCTATTGCAAAATTATGAAATATATAATATAATATCAAACCATGAAAAGTAGGTCATTTTAAGCATGTTTAATACTGAAGCCATGCTATTGTTTTGTGACTACAGAGGTGTTCCAAATTGTGTCCATAAGAGTTGCAAAGCTCAGTTTTTAAGAAGCTAAACAGATTATAATTAGTAGGTCAACATTTTGTTTTCAGAGTTGCTGAAATAAAGAACCACCTCCCTTTATTGATGAAAAAGTTTCATGCCATTTTGCACTCTATTCTTAGAAAGTGCCTACTAAAGTGGAAGTGATCGCAAGCATTTGAATAATTACAATAGACCGTCTGTGTGCTGCTTAGGTTGTTCAAAACAGTAGAGCTTGTGCAGGAAAAGCATCAGCTGTGCAGCAGTCTTTTGGATGCAGGTGAGCAGATGTCATGTGTATGATAATACGGTACATCTTAGTGTGACTGCATAGAACAATATACCCAACCTATATATAGGATCACTTGTCATGTGACCAAGCAAAAGCCAAACTGAACATAAATAATGTACTTAAGCGTAACTCTGGTTACAGATAAGGCTGCATGTGCATTTACGCCTCTTATTTTTGAGATCAAGTCATCCACTAGAGAAATTAGCATTTCCTTCTCTGACTCAACCAAATGACTAAAAACAAGGTCCAAAAAATAAACAAGCCTCAGTTTAAGACGGCAATTACACCCCATAGTTCTTACAGCCCCATCACACTTATTTCGTGGCCACATCAAGAAACTAAGCCTAATTGAAAAATAGCAAAATGGTTCAAAGTGTATTAGAAAAACAAAACTCTTAATAAATATATATACACCTGCTTTTAATGTAGAGTTGCATCTGCTTGTAACACTAGTACATACAGAACAGCTTTAAGAGTTCTAGAAAGGCTAAAGCAGAACTGAATGTAAACTAAAAGGTTTTTTATTTTTTAATTACATAAGTTTTAAATACAGTTTGCCTGGTCCATTAGTAGTTTTTAATATTTCAGTAATCTTAGTTATTCAATCAGGACTAACTGCTATGAACTTAAACGCGGCCTGACACAGAAATTCTGAAAAATTCTTTAATAAGTCAAAATTGCACACAGTGAAAAGGGGAATTGGTCATAATATACAAAAAAAAAAGAAAAAAAAAAAAAAAAAAAAAAAAGTCTACACAACTTTAAAGCTCGTTTTAAAACTTGAGACACTACACAAATCCAGATTGTTCCTTGTCTTAAAATGGCAGTAGAAATCATATCAAACAGGGAAAAGAAACCAAAGCAACCACAGCGATCAAGACAAAAGCAGTGCTTAAAAAACAAAAATAAAAACCAAACAAAAAAACCTGTTACATTTACAAAACAGCACATGACCTCAATATGTATTCAATTATACACATTTCTGTACATGTATTGAAAAAAAAAAATTAAATGCTAAAAAATGCATTCACATTTTGCAAACAACTCAGCTCAAGTTTTCCTGATAATTTAATCGTCATCATCTTCCTCATCCTCATCCTCTTCTTCTACATCATCATCCTCATCATCATCATCCTCATCATCGTCATCAGCTTCTGCCTTCTTTCCTGCCGGCCGGCCAGGTCCACCCTTCTTGCCACCATCTGCTTTTACTCCTTTGGCGCGATACGCAGCAACATCCTGGTTGGAAATTATTTGTTGTTAAAGCAAAACAGCAAATTGTTATCGGAAGTACCTAAAATTGGGCCAATCGTTACCTTTTCATACTTCTCCTTGAACTTCATGGCCTTCTGCTCATATGGAGACTTTTCTTTTGGTGTAAGCTTGGACCACATTTCTCCGAGCTTCTTTGCAGTGTCACCAATAGAGATGCCAGGGTTGTCGTTCTTCACCTTTGGGCGATGGTCAGAGCAGAAAACAAAGAAAGCAGATCTGATGGTACAGGAAAGAAAAACAAATTAGACAACTCAAAGCATCAGAAATCTCATGGGTCCATTTGCGCACTACTCACGGTGGTCTCTTAGGAGCATTTGGATCCTTCTTCTTTTTCCCTCCCTTTGCACCTTTAGGAGGCACATAGTTTTTCATCTCCCGGTCATAGCGGACCTTGTCGGTTTTGGCCATTTCCTCAAACTTGCCCTTCTCCTTTGAGGACATGGTCTGAAAAACATGAGACTATGGTTAGGTTTTGCCAGGCGCAGCGTGTGGCTCTTTATCCTCCCGCCCTACATTTGCCTCAGTCACTTGAGCAACAGATGCATCGTGTAATTCTGCCCCACCCCCTCCCTAACAACAACCACCACCACCACCACCCCCCGGAAAAACAATGCGGCCCTTCTGTTCAACTCAACTCACCTTCCATCTTTCAGAGCACTTCTTGGAGAACTCTGCGAAGTTGACCGAGGTCCCCGGGTTCTTCTTCTTATGTTCCTCGCGGCAGGTTTGCACAAAGAACGCGTAAGAGGACGTCTTTCCCCTGGGTTTAGTAGGATCTTTACCCATGGCTGTGATATGCTAAAAGTGATAAAAATCCCCCCCAAAAAATAAAAAGTGTTAAAGACTTAAAGCAGCAGCATGTATTGTTAGTCAAACCCCGTTCGAGTGTTGTTTTGTAAGCTGGTAAAGCAACAGAGAGATGGTCGCTCAGTTAATCCGATCAAGTTCCTGCTTCGTTTCCACCAGATCACTCAACTAGAACAATAAGCGTCCCTCCATTTTGTTTTCCCGCCTAAACTGCAGGAAATATTCTATAGAATGTCTGTCGAGAGCAAACCGTTTCAGATTCTACGCGTTAAAACGAAAATAACCCGCCAAACTAACAAGGCATACTACTTCAGAGGACTTTTAGCTGCTTCAGGCTCCATTACGACCTCAAACTCCCAGCCAGTCATGGCTGCTTAACTCCACAAGAGCACTAAGCTGCTAAAATCCTTGAAAATCTACCGTGTTCACAAAATTAAAAAAGCTACAAGACGAGAACACCATTTTTCATAAACAACACTTTACTTAATATAAATTTAAATAATAGTTAAGTCTTAAGTTTCGTCAGAAAATACTCAATTCGTACAATAAATAAACATGACCGTGTAATATCATCTTTCATAGACTTACTCGATAAAATCTCTACTTAAAAAAAAAAAAAATCTAAAAATATTTACCAGATAAACCAAAACACGCTTACCTATAATCAGCCTCAACTGCTCGACAAAACGTACGTAGTCTCGTAAACTGTTTTGTCGCTGTGCTGCAGGGCGCACAAACTTGATTAAATGCCCATAGACTCCACCCTCAGAGCTCTCGCCTGATTGGTTGAGAGAAGTTCAAATTTGAATCGGCAACGTTCTAGGAGCGGTATTGAAATCCTATTGGCTGTCTATGACCGCAGTCAAGTTTCTTCGTGAAAATTAGATCCAGATGACGACGCCACTGATCTCGTCAGCTATTGGTTGAACTGGGGATTTAAAATAATGAGCGGTAAGTCTTTGAATCGGGAAAATGCACCTCAGTTTTATTCTTGTTTTGAAACGGCGTTCTGTAACAAATATGAATCGACTGCACACGCTGAGCGAAAGCGTTTGAGGGATGATCTCCATGCCAAACAAAATCACATTCAGGTTTTTTGGTCAAGTTTGTAGCGATTCAAACAATGTGGCGCCTTATGGACAAAAGCTGACTTCTGTTTGAAGACGGCGCGCCTTGCAGCTCACACCTCCTCATACATTACAGTGTATGTTAAAACCATCCCTTGGCCATTTTTCAATTACTTTTCACCCCCTTTGTTTGTTATATGCCTTAAGCTGTATTTAAAAGTCACATGGTTTTTGTAATTTCTCATTTCTCTTTAAATATATAGCCCTTTGTAGTATATAGCTCAGTGTTCTTAGTATTACTAAGATTTACAGCTTAAATAAATATATTTTTACGTAACCCCATTTTCCCAACAAGAATAAATCATATGTTGCATAGAGATATACATATTTGGGGACGTTATTGTTGCGTTGGTAAACATATATGATCACGTGATACTTTGACCCTTTGTGAGGTAAAGGGTGTTTTTGTTCATTGTTGAGTACCATGGGATATTATAAAGTATTAAAACAGTACAACAGAAGATAATGCATTGCACAGTTCACAAAAGCATTCTTAAAACTGATAAAATAACAAGCATTAATTTTCTTCTAATCCTATAATATATATATATATATATATATATATATATATATATATATATATATGACTAAAAAAGGCAGTTTATTTAGCTGTTAACACTAATCTGATATTTTATTATGGGCAGTTCAAGCCAGGTCCATGCAATGTGTGGCCGTAAAGATTCATTGTAGAAAACAGTCTCAGCTGTTCTGTTCAGACAACTGAAAGGCCAAGGAGAGATGGACAACTGGAACTGAAAAGAGTTTGAAGAATGAGGGCAGTAGTTGGATAGTGTTTAACAAAAGGAAGCGATTTAAATGAACAAAATTGTGTATTTATGCAAATTTTCTAAATGTTAATAAGTTCACAAACATCTGATATCTTTGTACAAAATGAAAGATTTTAGACGCAACTGTGATGGATGACTAAATGAGGACATCAGCATGAATTAGCATGACACTGTTACCACCTGTCTGAGCATTAAAACAACACCTCACATTCTCCTGAATCACATCTCTCTACCTTTTGCCATTGGATTTGAATAGGTTAGGACAATTGAAGTGTAAATCTGTTCAGGAGAGTTAACTAAATGGCTCTCTAAGTACCCTGAGCACAAAAGGTATGATTGAAAGGCTGATTCAAGTTTTTGGTCAGATAAGACGACTGAGTAGACTGATATAAGACACGGCAAGTACCGCATTAATTAAATGTGAAATTATGTAGTAGAAAGACTAAAATGGTATTTTCTTGTAAAAAAAAAAAAATTTAAAAGCACTTCAATGTTTGTGTTATTTATATAGCTTTGAAGAGAAAAAAAAATGTGTGTGTGTGTGTATATATATATATATATATAAAATGTATGTGTGCATGTATATAGTGTAGAAAATGATAATTACAGCAAGAAATGTTATACCTTGAGATTTTTTTTTTCAGATTTTGACCAGATAAGAAAAATTATTTGTGAATAATTAGGAGTATACTGAGTATAGATCGTTGTGCTTCTATCCCAAATGTCTAGCACAACAACTGTTGGTGTTCTGGCCTTTGTCATTCTTTGTTACACTTAACTTTTTGTTGTGAGTTTTAACTTTGAAAATGTGTCATACTTTAGACTTACACAAATCGTAGGTATAGAAAAATGTACAGGTCAAACATTGTGCCCTTATCTCTCTTTTGTAACATGCCCTTCCTTTTAGATTTGTACATGAAGCATATCCTGTTTGTATCTGTGGTGTGGTGCTATTAGATTGCTCCAAGATCTGGCAAGAGTATGCTGATACAAACCAAAACGATACTCTTATCGGAAATGTGAAGAGTGCTATAATTAGTTTTGGTTGACTGTACAGCAAGCTCACTAGCAGTGTCTCTTTGCAGGATTGTATAGCCTCTATACGTATACAAACACACAAATACACACGTTTGATCTGTGAATTGTGGAGACTTTCCATAGACTTCTATTGTTTTTATACTGACCAAACGATCTTTTTTATCCCCTAACAACCCAATCCTACCCCTAAACCTACCCCTTACAGAAAACCTGTTTGCATTGTCACACTTTTAGTATTTAGTATTTTAAATAATTTTTTCCCTCGTGGGGAAATTTCAGGTTTTACTATCCTTGTGGGGACATTTGGTCAATGTAGCATAAACAACTACACACACACACACACACACACACACACACATATATATATATATGTATATATATATATATATATATATGTATATATAATATATTTTTAAAATTCTACTAATATATATATATATATATTAGTAGAATTTTAAAAATGTCCTTCTGTTTTTCTGTATTGACCTAGCAATAACATTTTTTACAAAATTAAATATTTAATTTTGCTTAATTAATTGCTTAATTTTTCAAAATCAGTATGTGAAGGAATAAAATTTAAGTGTGAACCCTAGAAGTGTGTCCTATATATATTAGTAAACTACTTTTTTATTTTTATTTTTGTAACATTTCACAGTTAAAATCAGGTTAAATTGTATTTGCCAAATGCAAAACAATGTCACAATGGCACCATTTAAAGCGTTTTTCAAATACTGCCCCCTAAAGGAGGCCTTGTTTAAAACAGCCTCATACTTTGTACTGTCTCCCAAGAACCTCTGTCAACCACATATCTATCGCACTAAATTGTTTTATATATTTTATTTTCCGATCACTAATTTCCAGCAGACCGTTTCTTCAGAATTCCTCAAGGCTCAGGATTTCTTGCATGGAGTTACAAAAGAGATCTTACGTCCAATAAAGACGTCTGTAACATTCAAATCACAATGAGCTTTTCATAACTTCATAACTCTCTCTCTCTCTCTCTCTCTCTCAAATCTCTTTTATTAATCACAACAGTAGATGTCCAGAACAGAATGTAGGGTTCGTCTCACCAACTCTGGAGATTTGCAAAAGTACATCTATTTTCTATACCTTTTGTATATTACTGTATTTTTGTGTAAATATCGGTCTACCACGCTGACGAAGAAAATGCTAACAAACAAAGACAACTTCGGTTGATCATGTGCATATATTAATAGATTGTTCAAAATAGCTACAAAGACGCCTCTGTTCACCGACCGCCGCTGACCGGATCCGGTGTGTCTGTAAATTTAAATCTGCGCCCTCTTGCGGAATTACCAAAGTCTACAATGGCGAATCTTAAAAGGTCACACACTTGATTTGGTTTGTGCTACTGGTCTATGTAATGTTTCTGTGCTTGGCTCTCAGACTGGACTCTCTGATCACCTCTTCATCGAACTAAACTGTGAAATGCCTCTCCCTCGCTTTAGGGTGAAATCTACTATAACTTTCCGTAATCTCAATTCTGTTAATCCAATACTGTTTACTGAATCTGTGCAAACATATCTTTCTGACATTACTGAACACACTAGTGCCCTTGATATCCTTGCCAAATATAATTCCTCTATTTCCACTGCCCTTAATGTACACACCCCCCTTAAATGCAGACTTGTACCTTCTACACATACATCTCCCAGGTTTACCCCTTCACTCCGCAAACTGAAAACCACTGGTCGTCGCTTTGAACGCCTTTACAGGAAAACTGGTTTGCACGTGCATATTATTGCTTACAAGGACCATATTCAACTATATAAATCTGCTTTAAATACTGCACGCTCCAGTTACTATTCTGCCCTCATTACCAATGCATCCTCTCGTCCTAAAACATTATTTTCTGTAGTCAACAAACTCACCAACCCTCCTGCACCTGTCATGAGTAACTCAGTAGACCTCTGTGAGTCATTCTTGCACTTCTTCCAAAATAAAATTAATCGCATATATAATCTTTTTCCAACAATGAACTCCTCTATCCCCTCACATGACTTCCCCTCTGATTTTGCACCTGGTACTTTCACTGACTTTGACCCTCCAACCCCTGCTTATATCTCTGAGCTACTCAAAAAATCTAATCCATCTTTCTGTCATCTTGATCCTGCTCCTACTGCTCTACTCAAAAACTCTACACCTGTTATTTCGCAGCCTATTTCACTTCTCATTTCTCAACTTCTCAGTACTGGTGTTGTTCCTCTTGAATTAAAAACTGCAGCTGTCACACCTGTCTTAAAGAAACCCGGCCTTGACCCTTCTGATATGGCCAATTACAGACCAATTCCAAATCTTACGCTTCTTTCAAAGCTACTTGAAAAAGTTGTTGCTGCTCAACTTGTCATATTTGTCATCTCATAACCTCTATGAATGTTTCCAGTCCGGTTTTCACACTCTTCACAGCACTGAGACAGCACTTCTTAAGGTTGTCAATGACCTTCTTATGGCCACTGACTCTGGCTTCATTAGCATTTTAATTCTGTTAGACCTTTCCTCCGCATTCGACACTATCTCTCACAGTATTCTAATCTCACGACTCTCTGCTCTTGGTATTTCTGGAACTGCCCTATCTTGGTTCAATTCTTACCTGGCTGACCGCCAGTATTACATCTCTGTCCGCCAGGCTAAGTCCTCTACTGCCACTGTCTCTCACGGTGTTCCTCAGGGTTCTGTTCTTGGGCCTTTACTCTTCATCATCTATATGCTCCCTTTAGGTAACATTATCTGTCATCACAGCTTTAACTTCCATTGCTATGCAGACGACACCCAGCTCTATATCAGTTCTCAACACAACTCTCCTCTTCCCACCAACACCATAACAGCTTGTATTAATGATATAAATGACTGGATGACCAGTAACTCTCTCAATCTCAACAATGATAAAACAGATCTACTACTTGTCGGTTCACCAAAAAATGTTGCTCCTTTCTGTGCTGATCATGTTAACATTGCTGGGATTTTGCTTCGACCTTCCACCACTGTTAAAAATCTGGGTATAATCTTCGACTCCTCTCTCTCCTTCCTTCCTCACATTTTCTTCACCCACTAAATCTGCCTTCTTTCACCTCTGTAATATCGCTCGTTTACGTCCCTTCTTAAATATCAATGATGCTGAGACACTGGTCCATGCCTTCATTACTTCTCAACTCGACTACTGTAGTTCTCTTTTCTATGGCCTACCTAACACAACATTAAATAAGCTTCAATATATCCAGAACTCTGCAGCTAGGGTTCTCACTTTTTCTAAGAAATCCTCTCATATTACTCCCATCCTACAAAGACTGGTCTACTTTTTATTCCACGCCACAGGTCAGCATCATTTGGTGGACAAGCGTTTTGTTTCTCTGCCCCCACACTCTGGAGTTATCTTCTAAAAACATATATCTTCACTACAGGATTTGAAAACCCACCTCAAAACACATCTTTTTCTTTCTTATTTTTCTGATCTCTGACTGTATGATCGGATTCATGTCATGGATTTCTTGTTTATTTCCTTTTGTTCTTTGTCGGTTGTCATGTTGATCTATTTTCATATTGTAAAGCGACCTTGAGTTTGCAGAAAGGCGCTATATAAAATAAACTTTATTATTATTATTATTATTATTATTATTATTAATCTGAGCTCATAAATATTAATTTAGCCAGGCTGACCTTGCTTCGTAACCTTCCAATGATAAAGGCGAGTTCCTGAATATTAATTAGGCAGTGTCGACGTTGCAGCGCTTGTTCCGGAAGTGTTTTTACCATTCAATTTCCCATAGGGATTTTTAAAAAGTCTTTGTTAACGCGTTGTAAGCCATGAGCCAAGCCAACTAGCTACTAGGAGGATCACAACATTACAAAAATTTTATTTGCAAAAAAAGTAAATGTAAATCGGTCAGAAAGACAAAGGTACAAGTCTGTGTAGTTAAAGGCTTTAGTGAGAGAAAGAACTACAGCCCATGAAGCACTGCGAATGACATTGATAAAAAATGATGGCGAAATATAAAACTATTACTTTAAAGTTGAACAAATTAAAACAAGTTCAGTGTAAAATATGCATGCACATACATAGAAATATTCTGTTTTGGGTAGTAACTAGTTGCATATAACGGAATTACGTAGCCTAATTTAATTACAAAATAAATGTAACTGTAATCTGAGAAAAAAAGTAATTAAATTACAGTTACTCATGAAAATGTTAACAATTACAAAGTAACATTTGAATACTTTCACACACATACAGATTTGATTGATTCACCCCCCCCCCCCCCCCCCCCAAAGCATTGTTAGATGCCAGTGTTTCCTGTCATAACTGCAAAGATTTATTAAAAACAGTGTCATAGCTGTTACATTTTGTTATGATTTTAAATCTGTATTAAACCTCAGAATGATCTCAAAGTAAAAAAAAAGAATCAAAAGTCTGATTTTGTGGTGGCTGTGCTCTAAAATGATCTTAATTCAAGTGATGAAGGATTTTGAGAAGAATTTTGAGAAGTCTGACAATAATCAGTGTTGAGTCCTACTGTAAAGTTAACCCTGCCTGGTTAAATCTTTCAAAATGATTAACAGTTGAAAATATTCGTTAGAAATTTAGAAACGTAGCCTAATCAAATGTAATGAGTTACATTACTTTAATAAAGTAATTGAAATGGTTACACACTACGTATTACATTTAAAATAGGGTAATCTGTAATCTATTACATTTCCAAAGTAACCTTCCTGACACTGGAAATATTTCTTCAGCCCTTCCCTACCAGTCTGTATCATACACGCTGCGCTCTGGCGGTCAGATCTTGTAATTGCCGTGAACAGCACAGCGCTTCGCTGCTGCAGAGACAGTCCGCGCCATAGACACTGTCGCACTCGTTACTCTACAAAACATGCTTCTGTAAGGTGCCAGTTTGTTGCATCTTCTCCACTCCTCTATGGCAGTCAACGACCCTTGAGGACTTTTCTTTGGTAGCATAGCACGCGATTAGAGGGGACTGAATCTCTGCCAAACAGTAAAGTAGAGAATATACATAGTACTTGTCAAGGTTTGGAAAATACGATTTTTAAATATTTAATGAAGTCTCTTAGTTACTCACTAATTTATGTGCTCACAAATACAGGCAAAACACTAATATTGTCAAATAGTAGCAATTGAAGTTTAAAATAAATTGTTTCTATTGTAATATATCTTAAAAAGTAATTTATTGCTTTGATGCAAAGCTATTTTCAGCAGCCATTACTCCAGTCTTAAGTGTCACATGATTCTTCAGAAATCAGTGAATATGCTGATTTGCAGCTCACGAAATATTATTATCATTGTTGAAAAGAGGGGTGGTTCTTATGGTATGGTATTTATGCAGAAATCATATACCATTCAAACGTTTGGTGTGAATGCTTTTATTTAGCAAATATGCATTAAATTGATCAAAAGTGACAGTGAAAAAAAAAAAAAAACATTTATAATGTTCCTAAAGATTCCATTTCGAACAAAAGCATCAATGAATCCTGAAAAATGTTTCCATATTAAAAAAAAAAAAAAAAAAAAAAAAAAAAAAAAAAAAAAAAATATATATATATATATATATATATATATATATATATATATATATATATATATATATATATATATATATTCATATTCATATTCATATTAAGAACCGAGCACCAATAGGCTAATTGAGCAGCAAATCAGCACATTAGAATTTTTTCTGAAGAATCATGTGACACTGAAGACTGGAATAATTATGCTGAAAATGTAGCTTTGCATCACAGGAATATTTTACATTTTAAAGTATATTCAAATAGAAAAGATATTTCAAATTGTAATAATATTTCACAATCACAAAATCTTAGGCTAACGTGTGAATTTGCAGAAAATGAAAATGTTATGTTGTTACGGTGTTATTCTATATGATTGAATGTTACGTTCTATATGATTATTATTTTACTGAATATTTGTGGATATTAAAAGGCAAAGAATATTAGCAGAATATGACAATAATATTGTTTTTAGTTTTTTTTTTTTTGCAGTATAGTATGTAGGCTATGGCAGCTCTGTGTGTGTGTGTGTGTGTGTGTGTGTGTACAGGTCTATATGGTTATGAGGACACGCAGAACCTGATTTTACCAAGTGCGACATGTTCCTGGATCAACATCTTTGCTGATCCTGGAACAACATTGTGATTTAACCAGTCAGATTTGAAGAACCAGTTTATAGTTCTTGTGAAGTTTAGGCTTACAATCAGTGTTTGGTGCTTGTACATCAGTGTCATTCATCTATCATTTCCTTCGATTTTAGGGATTACTCATGGGTAAGGTTAAGTTTAGGTGTAGAGATATGGTCAAGACTAAATTTTTGGATTAAATTGTTGTTCCAGGGTCAACAAAATATGTTGACCCAGGAACTGTGTATAATGACAGGAATTACAACGTGAACATGTTTTTGAGGACACTGTGTCCTATATTTCCATCTTATATTATTATTATTATTATTATTATTATTATTATTATTAATGTAAAAATATTATATTGTAATTAATCATTTATTCATGTAGTATCACGTGGCATTTTTAGACTGCCTATTTTATTTATTTATATATATATATATATATAATATAATATATATAGCATGTCGTAGTGGCTATGAATGTTAGGATATAGTTTTGTCTTAAATTGTACGAATTGTACTGGTCCAAAGGTCAAGTTATTTTACGAATGTGTGTTCTTACCACTAATGACGCTTTTGAGAAATGTGCTGTAACCTAATATGTAGCCTTGTTTCTTATCAAGGGACTTGTACTATAACAAGCAACAACCACAAGGTGTCGCGCTTACCCTATGTTCTTGTTCTATTTTCTGAAAAATCTGGACAATCAACAGCTATGGATATTCTGCGATTTATTTTACAAGATATTAATCAGAGGTTTAGAAATATGTACGGGCCTGTTATGCATAGGCGCAGTATGATCTGTTACTACTATTTATTTATTTCTCATTCATTCATTCATTCATTCATTCTACTAAAAACATGTAGCCTGTTTTACTTCTGGAGACTGTAGCTAATAAAAACAAGATTTTATTTTTCTATAAATACAGATATGTCTAGTTACACCATGTGCACTGTTTTCAACATTATACTTTGAGACAGCTATGATTTTTTTTTAGATGATCTGCTTATACAGCAAAAGAAAAAGTACTTAGGAGATTCATTCGGTTTCGTTCACTTGTGGCCACATGGATATGGATAATTGTATGTTTAGTCTTCCTTCTCCATTAAAGTGTTAAAAAAGTAATAATTTTCTGGTGAACAGAAAGCTATTTTTGACCTCATTGATCGTTGTTGTGGAAAGAAAATTTACAGTGCAGTTCACTGCTAGTGATTGTGAACAGTGACAGTTTCAGTAGTGGCTATTTGACAGCTCTAATCACCCAAGGTTTGTGCTCTAATCGCGCTGAGATCAGTGTCATAACAGCAATCCTTTTCAAAGCTCCTGCTGAATCACAGAGACTGAAACAACGCTTAGACCACAGGTTTTTGCAGTATGCCAATGATGTTTTTCCCCTCTGAGTGTATTTTCTTTTCTTTTCTTTTCTTTTCTTTTCTTTTCTTTTCTTTTCTTTCATGGATTTTACCCTTTATACTAGTTTAACAGTGCATTGCTATCGTTCTTGAATTGAACATTTTATTAATTTTACAATTTACACAAACTACACGGGTTTGCGTGTTGCTGCCTACCAGTAACCTCTCTTCCAGGTTTCCTAAAACAAAAGTAATTAGTCGTATTCATAAACTTGTGATCGAATAGTAGGCAATATATATTTTCCCAAAAGTATTAAAACCTTGTAAATACGATTGTTCGAATCATCGAAGTGCATCGCAAGGAGAGTCATGCACAATAATAAACTTTATTTATATAGCACCTTTTAGACAAAATTGCAGTTCAAAGTGCTTTACATTATCAAATTTGAATAGATGAATATCAACAAGGAAGACAACATTAAATAAAATAAAATAATAAATAAATAAAAACCGCTAATTTACACCGAAATTTAATACATTTACTTTAGGTATGCAGTAACTTTTATATAAGGATAATTCATATTTTATTTACGTTTATTTTATTATGTGGTTTAATGCATGTAAGTATGTTTAATGCATGTAAGTATGTGATGTTATTTAATCAATGATTCTAAGTAGGCCTAATATTAAATAAGTTCATAAATAACAAACAGAATAATAATTAAATAAACAACACTGATTTTCCAAGATCAATCACAGGCGTTCAGTCATGGCTCCAGTGAAACTGCAGATGCTTGCAACTCTCCTTACAGATCTGAGAAAATTAAGCAGATCAAATTAAATCAGATGACTGGAGGATTGATGAGCAGGCTATGCAAAAGTAATAGGCTAGGTTGTTCTGCACAAAACAATCCCTTCAATATTTATGTAGAAGTTGAATCTTAAAAAAAAAAAAAAAAAAAAAAAAAAAAAAGTTATAGGATGACATTTCAACCCGTCATGAACAAACAGCGACTCATGTAGCACTATTCGCGCGTTTACCTTATTTTAGTACAGCCTAAGTATATTGCAAAGGTTATCACGACTTTCATCACTTTAATGGCATTTATTCTGACATAGGTAGGCTAATCCGATTCAGCCAGTATTATCACATAGGCTTTGAAGTGGACCCTTCGTCAGAAAATATCTGAACTATTGTTGCAGTGTCCTAAAATTGTGCCAGCTACACTGTCCACCCTCACCAGCATCATGGAATTAAGGTGTTACGTTTTTCTTTGACCATCAAAAGCATTCTGCGGCAAGCAATGAAAGCAGTGGGGTGTGGTGTATCACAGTGGCCTGGCCACCCGTGAGAAGTCCTAATACCAGCAGACCTGCGGATTGTGTGCCCAATAAACATGGGGCCACTCAGTCCCAAATCAATCTGCCACCCACTTCCTAAATCAATAAGCTTACATGAGTGGGAAAAGCAATGATGGCAAACAATTTAGTTGCACTTTATAGTGGGTTCAGTAGAATTAAATTTTTTTTACTGTGTTTTTCAGTATTATTCCAGCTCATTCAGCCATAAGTTCTTGAGCAAATTGTAAGAAACATTCAAATGTGCCTTATTGCTTCTGTTTTAATTCATATAATGAGGTCTGAATGTTTATATCAAGCTTGCAACAGGCATTAAAAAAAAAAATAAAATAAAATAAAAAAATTCAATTTCATTTACGGCATCTTGACCCCAGATTATTTTCGGTAAAAGTGTGTTTGTTGTCGGATGTTTTTTCTCCTTTAGCCTAAATGTTTTCTTTTTGATTCAAACATTTACAGTCATTCTCTGTAAAATCATTTATTGTTTATTAACGAATATTGACAGGATTTACATATCATGTTGGTATTTTTTCCCCTTTTCATTTGCAGGCAAATACATAAGTCTGGAAGACGCTTGGTGCCTCCAGTACCCGACTCAGTTTTAAAAGAAGTAAATAACGTAATTTTATTTATTTATTTATTTTTATTTATTTTAATGCCATTGTGTGCTGTTTCACAAAGCACTATCAATCAGTATTTGAAAGTTTTCTGGAGCAATCGTATAGACCAGTTCTAAGTAGATGCAGTCACCTGCAGGACAAACTCAAATTACACTTAAACTTAATATTGCAATGAGAGTAAGACTTAGTTTAAACAAACAAGGAATTTGTTTTGGTGACAGAAGAAGCTTCCAGTGCACAGAACAACAGCAGGACACGGACAGTAAAATATAAAATACGATAAGCGAATAAAGAAACATAACACAACAGATAAATTACGTATGTAAACAATATACAAAATAGACAATGTAAATAGACAAATATGTATGTAATATAGTCGCAGTCCAGTCGACTTTAACATCAGTAGATAACATAACATTTAACATAATTTTGCCAGTGATCACAGTAATGTTAAGTACATGTTGAAAAAACAATTAACAGATAATAAATGGAACAAAATAATAAATAGGTAAATAAATGAAACACAATCAAGGAAGTGGTATGATTGTTGTAGGCAACTGTATGAATTAAATTCAGAGGGAGCGTGTAACGGGGAAATGGTCTAATGAGCTCTGCAGGCTGATGAATAGGGGATTGGCGACTGTCCCAAAAGCGCAGCTTCCCGAAATGAACTCCTCATTACTGGAAACAAGGTGAATGTCGTGTTCAATATCCTTATCATTATCAGGTTCAGTCACAAGGCCTCTGTCTCCACGTCTCAGCTGACCCCTGAAACTTCCACCCCGAATCGCAAAAGTAAGAAAGTGTGTTAAATAAATAGATCGCTCTGCACAAAATCAGTTATATTTAATTTAGTCGATATTTAGGTTCGGTATTTAAAAGAATAAACATTTTCCGACCATGAAATGTGTTCAATTCACGCAAAAGCTATAAGCACAAATGAAGTCAGAAAAAAAGAAACTTAACATTATTCAGTTAAGCATTCTTGATGTTAGTCCCAATTTTTCTTGGCTATACATGTTTAATTAAGAACTCGTTTTTTTATTTATTTATTTATTTATTTTTTTACAAAAGCTGCAGTTTTGTCTTTTTCCCCAATAAACTGAATTAAAAAAAAAAAAAAAAAAAAAAAAAAAGAACAGTGACGTGTTCATCAGGCTACTATAGTAATAGAGAGGCCTTAAATTTTAGGCTGCTGTCTTTTCAGCATAGCCATTAATCATTCGCCAGTCATATGCCATACTCTGGACATCTTATGTTTAGATCTGTGATACTAACCGGAACAAAGCTGAATGTGAATGGCAACACAAACTGAAAATGCATATCCAATATGATCATGCCGGGAAGTCTTTGTGGTCTAAAATAGAGGGCACCCTTTGGAATGCCTGAAGAGACACCTTAAGATATAAGAGAGAGTAACAGAAAGAGAGAGAAAAATAAATGTGATAGTAAATACACAGAGAAAGAAGGGTAGCTCAGAGCAGGAGAGCAGATAGCTGTCATCGCTGTGGTTTAACACAGTCAGCCACAGACTGCTCCAGAAACTCTCCATTACTGCCCATGATGGATGGGAGAGGAACCTATCCCCGGATATACTGGACTGAGGGGCCCCTGAGTGACAGGAGAACCTGGGGTTGCCATGGTATCACTGTTTCCATGGTTACACCCTAGTCTGCTCTTCATTATTGATTGATGAGTTTGCTGTCCTTCCTCTGCCACTTCGAAGCCACCCTTCCTAGACGTCGCACGTTTCAGTTGGGCACCGGCATCATACTCTCAACTCATACTTCACTGTATCAGCCACAAGCAGTGACTGAACGTTTGTATTTTACCACATGCCGTATGAGGTTATTTTTTCAGTCTGTTGTTGCATATTCAAGGTCTGTGGTGTGCACAGTAACAGATGTTTTCATGATTGGAAAACTGACCGGCCATATGTGTATTGCAGATAAAGACGTCTGAGAATTGGTTCACCGCTGTTTATGCTAGAATACTAGTTTTAGCTCTTGACCCATCTCCTTGAATATTCATGAATGAATTTTCAGACTCCGCAAAGACTGAAGACTGATTTCTGTAATTTGTTGTGTCACACTTTTGTGATGCAGTGAGTATCGTAAATCCATTCATTACTCATTTCATATCCTTTCATTTCATTATATGGCAATGAATATCATGATTTGGGACGTATATCAGGCTATATTTCAATACAATTGCGAGCAACTAATTCTCATAGGCCTACATTTCGTACATCCTATTATATCCAATGTATAAATGCAACACCGCAACAATGTTGTGCTTGCATTTTACACAGTACACAGTGAATTTAATATAAAGGCACGTGACACGCAGATTAATTTATTTTATTTGTAAATTTAAAAATAATCCAGCATTGCTGCATTTGCGTGGATCTATGTGATACGGAGTTTCTTTGAAAGTCGGTTCAGTATTTCCTCCTTAGATAGTCAGAATAACAAGAGTATCAGAGGGAGCTTAAGATATCTTTATAGACCATCGGCCATCAGCCAGCATCGTAATGACAGCTTGGGCCCTCTGGGCAATAATGTAGGTGTCTTCTGACTGGCGTCTACCTGGATTTTCTCTTTGTTCTCAACTGTGGATTTCGTTTTTCTAAATGCATGTTGTACCTTTTGAAAAAAGACGCTTTCGTCTGTTGTTACCAAAAGCAATATTTGCTGAGACCACATCAATCCGTAAAATTACGTGGATTTTACCTTAATTATTATTATTATTATTATTATTATTATTATTATAAAAACTCAAGTTACATGAGTGCATCGATTTAATTTAAACATCAACAGGCCACAAGTTCAGTGAACGATTGGTTTCAACAAAGCGAAAAAATGCCAAGTTCAAGGTCATATTTTGTAATATCTCCTTCGCTTCATTCACATTTTTATATAGCTATAATTACAATCGCTTCGTAAAAAATCTCACCATTATTTATTTTCAGCAGTAATTCCGCTTTTTAAAAAATGAATTATCTTAGTTTGACTGGGATCATCACGAAATAGTTATGCGAGCAGTGAAGTTATGCGAGCTTGAGTATTAAGCGAGGACAGACTTATTCCAACATGCCATTGGTTCAAATAGACCTGTATTCGTTTTGTTTAATTGGTCAGTTTAAAAGGTTAACACTGTGAATAATTTGTGTCTGTGATGAACGAAGTCTGTTTATTATTCACTGAAGATGTATTGCACCACCACTCCTATGGGTTCCATTTAAATGAAAGGGATTAAAAAAAAAAGCTAGTATTTGGTGAGGGTCAGGCAATGTCAATCCTGGACGCTTAGTTGAAAAAACATTACTATTAGGCTTAATAGATGGTAATATGAGGCCTACCGTTAATGATTTGATCACCATCTCCTCATGCAACCAACAGTGAACATGTGAGAAGATGAACATATAAAGTGAGAAGTGACAAGATTTATAAAAAAAGATAGGCTATATAAAATCTTCACCGTCGGGCGCTATATGAAATTCACAACCACGATGTCTATAAGCTGTAAATGCACCTTTAGCATTTGTCATTACAGTATCCCTGGATAGCCTATATTTTATATTATTATACTTGAATAGTATGCAGTTACATCATCACAGCAATAACTGCTTTATATAGCCTATTAAGTAAAATGTTATTTATTAGAATTACAAGTAGCGACATTGTGTATCACTGAACGCTATGATATAAAGTGTGACCCTTTGACATATAGCATTTATACCGGGCGCTATTCCTTTGTAACTGACCGTACTTTCCCGAAGACTACCCGAATTTATTTGCATATTTCAGGCTTGCTCAATTTGAACATATTTAAAACGGGCACGTAATAAACGATTATTTCGTCGCCTGTTAGGATATCTACTCAAAGCGCTCAGTTCAGTTATTTTTGACAGGTCGGTTTTTGAAAATGCAGCCGTTTTCATGTGATTTCCCCCCCCATCTGGATTTATGCTCTCGTTTAAAGGTTTTAAATGTTTATCACCGACAAAACAGAGCAGTCGCCTCATGCTCGCAGGGATAAATGGAGTGTTAGAGGACTCGCTTGAAATGACACGCATGCCCTGACCACTTGGGAGGTCTTCCTCTCCTCTCACATGCAGGCTCAATACGCGACGCTTTTTATGCAGTATAAGCAATTTTCTGAAATGTCTGTGAAGGAGTCGTTGTGCTGAGATGTGAGGCCAGCTGTTCAGCTCAGCACAAGTAAATTCAATTCGCTTGGATTTTTTTTTATAGCTAATTTGAGCAGGTCTATAGCCTATGTAACACTTTATTTTTAGCCTATAGCCTACGTGATATTTTAAGGTCCAACTTTTTGTTGCGTAAGATGTTCTTTAAAATAGTGTTTTAACTAAGGCGTCAAAATATAACATTTACAATCACATTACATTTTTATTTTACAAACATAATTTGTTTTTGTGCAAATAATCTATTAAAACAGAAAAATATGCCATATACCAAGAGTAGACTATTGTGCAATAAGTAATTGCACATAACGTTGTAATTACAAAATGTAAAATCGTTATCAAAGGGCCATCTTTGTAGAAGCATTGTCATCGCCAAGTTTTTCTTCTTTTTTAAGAAAAAAAGGGGGTGCGTAAATGTAGTAAACGATTTTCAAATCATTTTCAGAACGTTGTGCACCACAATACAAATAGTACAAAATCTGTACAAGCAGGCTACAATTCAAAAAAGCAAAGACAAAAGCAGCACAGCAGCGATAATTATTTCAAACGGCTGATTATTAGATATTACTACGGCTTTGATAAGAGATAAAGAAAGCAAGCTCTTATAGCTTTTCAGTAGTTTTGTGCCAGTTGTTATAAGCCAACAAATCCCTTTCCAGGAGGTAAAACCAGTTTACCGTAGTACACGTTAGTGATCCTGCCACTAGCATGCCATGCAGATGTATAGCCATCTCTTCTCGTCAAGCATAACCTGATGGAGCGAAGCGTCTTTATTCCTTCAAACCCATTCAGCTCATTCTTTCCGCGTTACCGTTGTTTGAGGAGTCTGGGCGCGAGAGTGCCTGAAGAACTTTTGGAGGACGGTTTGGAAGAAGAGGGAGTTGTTTCTGTGAGAAACTCAATCTCGCATACAGTAGCGGCCTCCATCTGGGAACTGTCACAACTGACAGCACCACGGGCACTGGCCTGATCTTCCGCGCAACATTCAGCAAAACACAGTACACTCTCTCAGAATGGCACATTGTCTGGTTGTTTAATTAGTAGGAAAACAGCTGATCATTTATAACCTGATACAGTGGCGCCGCAGTATTTGAGAATGTTAGCAGATCAATAGGAAGGCTATTTCTGTCCTGCCAATAATTCCAATATAAACGGGAAACTTTTTTGGGTCAGTGACTAAGAATCCAGTCATCTACAATGACGGCGATTTCTTGTGTAGGCATTTAACCTCTGAATAATAGCTAAATAATGACAATATAAACATATATAAACAATATAAATTAATAAATATATATAATAATAAAACATACATTAAGATTACAAAAAGGTAAGATCAAAAAGTGGCGTGCCAATCTTTAATTCATGGACAAAAGAGGATTTCGTAACTTCAGTTTTTGTTTATTTTATTCGAAAACACTTAGAATATTGTGTTTACGCTTTAATTGTTGGAAATAGGGTGTTTAATTCTCTATTTGTCAATGTTTTGTTGCAAAACTAAGATCGAAATGGCTGTAAATGTCGGCGAAATGCACCCAAAATCATTTAACTCGCATAACCTAAATTAAGTTAGACTGTTATCTGTTATATCGGGACACATTGAAGAACACATTTATGTGGGACAAAATTTAAAAATTTAATTTACATCTAATTACACTGAGGTGATCCAGTGATCTATTAAAATATGGCATTAGTGTACGGAAAACCATATCAAGTGATGTAGAACTTTAAGAACTTTTTACGAAATTTAAGAACATAAGACATTGCTTAAAAAGCCTTGCATATCTGTTCTGAATTTAAAATTAGATAAAGACTGCGACATTTAGTTTTTTTTTTTGCGCGATTGTTTTTATCTAAATGGTGTAGGCTATCTGAGATTCTGCCAGTTAGGCTATACAACTTTTTTCTTATTTATTTATTTATTTATTTATTTATTTTTTTTTTTTTTTTGAAAGCTTAAATTGTTTTAGGCTGTATACACACACACACACACACACACACACACACACACACACACACACACATACATATATATGTATATGTGTATGTGTGTGTGTGTGTGTGTGTATATATATATATATATACATATATATATATATATATTTATATATATATATATAAATGATTTCTACTGAACGGTTTTGATGCTTGGATTTAGGTTGAGGTAGGATCATAGGCCTTGTACGTGATTACGTTTACCATATAGGCACAGGATGGCTCTGTTCTGACGTCAACATGTCTACTAGCCACTGCTGCAGACAGAAAAAAATGGAGGAGGGTCTTATGAGCTAATGGTTTACAGATGTCTGTAATACCAAGAAAAAGATGCTATTTGGTCCATGCTTTAAAATATAATATGACCCTATAAGTTCGAGAACTTTAAGATCGAGTTTTGGACAATTATACAAAAGAGACGTAGTGAATTTGTTATTTGGGGAAGTGGCTTGTGCCATTGGTGAGGCAAGTTGATCTCAAGAAGACATACTTTTTTTCTTTCTTTCTTTCTTTTTTTTTTTTTATTTTTATTTTTTTGCTGGTCAGAATTCGTAAGCTTTAGAATTAGAGATATTTAATCATATGAAACATGAGGTGATGGGAAGTGAGAGATAAAAGAGCTATATACCAACGAAATTGTGTATTCCTGGATTAGACGACTTCGTTTGCTTTAGTGCCAGAGGAAATAAGGGCTCTTTACTACTTTGGGCCTTCAGGAATCATGGTGTCGAATGTAAGATATGTGTTCTCCTCCATTTGGAGAGTCATTCGTGTTACAGCAGCGGCAGCAGGTCACAACGAGGTCACAGTATTATCTGTATTCTTAATCAAGGGAGTACGGACGGTTAATTTTATCTGAGACGCCATCTTGACACTCTCAGCAAATTATCTACAATTATTAGCGCACAGGACCTGTAGAATCAGACAATACAATGTAACGTAAGCGGTAATTTAATGCAACTGGATGGGTCTTAAATCGTCTGTGTGTCTTCCTATCTAAGCAGATTTACTCTGGCGGAGATGTCAGTTTAATTGCATGCCTTTACGTAAAGAACCTTAGACGAAAACTATGAGGCCTGCTCCGAACGAAAAGCACGTAGCAAATAGCACGTTAGCCCACTAAAAATTCACCAAAAAAAAAATAAATAAATAAATAAAAAATGCTAATAACAGTAATGAAATATGTTAGAAAAAGAAAAAGACTGGTCTTTCTAAATATGCATCGAATGCGTCATTTTAAAAATCGTAAAACATGAAAAATCTATAATAAATCAATGACGTCATTGTATTATTCCATAATTCCAGCGGATCCTACTGATTCTGTTGTTATGGCCATTGCCAAAATTTGGTTCTATGAATTGTGGTGCTAACCCCCCTCCACACCAGTGGGAAGTTTCAGCTGCACATTTTGATCTGCACGTTATCAATCATTTGCACATCCGAGCAGGCCTTAGTCGCTCCAGCAAAGTCCGGCCCTCCTCCGTATTTTGTTCTTAACGTCATTTTGGGCATTTTCCACAGGCTCCAGTGAGTCTACTCAATCATTTATTTTAGCAGTTATGGAATTAAACGTCTTGCAGCTTTCCCCCTTTATAGCAATTAAATAGCGTATAATTGTGTTTTGTACGATTGTGTAATTGTGATTTGTATTTAAAAATACTGTCAAGAATACCCTAATTAACATTACATGAATAGCCTTCTTCGAGATTTAGATATTCTGGATTTTTCCTCAATCAATAATATTGGCTACTTGTGATTTTTATTTATTTATTTATTTATTTATTTTTCCCATGTATTACATGACCACTGTATAAAATACTCTATACAGTCATGGAAGTAAATCATCATTTTAACTAATTTAATTAGCCAATCATTTTATCTTTTTTGGCACCTGCTGCAGAAACCGTATCACCTGTTCAACAAACGTTTTCGTTTAATGCTGTAATTTATTAATGTGCAAATTTCGTCTTGTACACTGACAAATGTATTTCAAATTGAGATAAATGCACATTTTTATTTTAACATCACAATTCTTATATTTAGCAGTTATTATTATTTTTTAATTGTAGTTACTTGAAGCTATGAACAGCGTTGTTACCCGAAGCAGCCTGAATGGTAGGCCTACTTGTAAAAATTGATTAGCCTACGCAAGGCCGATATAGCTACTGCTAGCATTAACAGTTTATTTGTAATTATTTGTAACTATTTTTTTTTTTAGTATTTAGTGTTGCAAGCATAAATTGACAAACTGTTCACAACAGCCACATTGCTGACCCTTATACAGCAGTTTTATCAAATGTAAACATTTGTCTTCAAAACATTAGATTACCTTTTAAAAGCCAATATATCTCCACGAATCATTCTGTTTGTGCTCGAGGAGCTGCTGGGTATGCATCGCATGAGTGCTGTTTGATTTGACTGTCACGTCTATGTAAGTATAACTGAAAATATATTCAACAGTCTCTCTAGGCCCTAAAACGAAACATTAATTTCTATACTGTAGTCTGCTTACGAACAGCACTTATCTTCTGTGAATAATTATTTAGTGTGCAATTTACCAAGTGGCATCTTTATGTTAAATTACATTTCAGTACAACAAATGATTTAAGATTGTTAAAAACACAGTGGTTTATTGAATTAATTACATTGTTTACATCTCCAATATTATTTAAATTTTGTGTCTCTGGACGGAAGTGCACTGGGTGGACTCGACAGTTGTTTCAGACACCAGCATTGTACGACCACAAAATAACATTATAACACTTCATGACATTTTCAAATAAAACATTTACTATATCATAACATCGACTAACCTTCCTCATAATTAAAGAAGAGAGAGACAGAGATAGATAGGCTACTGAAAGTGATAGGCTAGAGAGACAGAACTTCACGTATACTCCTTAGTGGCAGATATCTCATTTTGATTCACAATGGGACAAGAAAACAAACAATAGTAAACCAATATCAGACAGCAACACACAATATCTTACCAAGAGAGTATCCTCCTTCTAAAATGGAATGGTTTTTCCTCAAATATCCACTGTCCGTAGCGGGAAATTGCACATAAATATTCCATTAAATAAAGTGAGAGAACAACTAAAAATGAGTTCAGAGGGCCTCATTTCGTGTCTTTTGCATTAGTCTCATTGTTTCAGTTCCAGTGCCCACACATGCTGCGGCCAACCAGTTCTCCCTTTAGTTTTCTTGTCATTGCTGCTCCCTGAATTTTTCAAAACGTCGTTCTGTAAAAACAACACAAAAGAGATTATTTGTATATTGCACATTACCAAATTTGAACAACGCACTGGTCACGGTAAAGACAGCAAATGTAATAATTTAACTTATACAACAAAGATACAGCAGACACAGCAGCGTTCACAAAACAGTTCATTTTTAAGCTTTTATAAGCTCAAAGTCATAGCACGTTTCCTTTATATGCAAGTCTAATATATGGCAATACTGTTTATCGACGTTTATGAAAATCTATTCACTTTATTTAAGATCTTACCATTTCTTTCTTTCGCCTTTCTTCTTTGGCGTCTGTCTTTTTGAATTCCGCTTTGAAGGCCTCTGCTTCCCCTGTCTGTTCGTCTTTGTCCAGAATGTCCATAAGGTAAGCAATGTAACTGGTAGCCAAACGAAGGGTTTTGATTTTGGACAGCTTCGTATCCGCGGGCACGTTGGGAATGCATTCCCTGAGTTCTGCAAAGGCGCTGTTGATGCTCTGAGTCCTGCGCCTCTCCTTTCGGTTTGCCGTGGGTCTGCGTTTCACTGGTCGGGGTCCCATTCCAACGGCGCCGGCCCCCGGTACTCCTCCGTAGTGCGAGTGGTCGAGCCCGGGGGCTCCCGCTGAGTATTCGGGGCTGTACGAGGGTGCCATACTGTAGTCTGGAGGAGACATCTCCGGATGGCTGATAAGCCACCCATGAAAATAGGGGGGTTCTTCATGACAGCGACTGGCAGCAGCTGCAGCAGCGAAGGAATAGCCGTCATGATGCATCACCGGGTGGTGGGGAAACCCTCCAACTAAACTCATGGCGACAGACTTGTGTACCCTAAGGCGAACCACAGATGGAGTACGCTTTGGCTCTCAGATTGTGCGTACTTTGACTTGACGAGTTACAGACTGGTTGTCTCCCCATAAAAAGTATTCATTGGTTGCTTTCTAGCAGAAAGTAAAAATGCAGCCCTGCTTATTTGTCCATAACAAAGATACCGCTGAATTTCTAGCAGATCATTAACAGACGAACAAAACAGGCTTCAGCTCTATAACTGCACTCGAGTTATTAGTGAAAAATCATTTACTTACACTTATATTCTCCACTGCAAATATCCATCACGAGAAAGTTCCATTGCTAACAGTTATTAATGTTTTAGCGGTGTTCAAAGCCTTTTTCTGAATTTCAAACCCGTTATGAAATCAATGAGGTGGAGCGTTGGATGGAAAAATTTCCAATCCCAGTCGATGTTGTGCACGCAATTCGCAGCCTGATTCACTCTGTGGAAGCAGGCGAATTCCGCCGTTTGATCTCCATGTCAGCTACATCTTTTGAGCTGCTTGGGTTCATATATGTCATCAAAGCTGTTCTCAGCCAATAACGTTGTAGAGGAGGAGGGACATGAACTGCATCGTTAGGGTGTTTACGCTCCTAAATTGCACGAACCCTTGCAAAGATAGCCCACTTATAGCCTATATATACAACATGTATAAAATAAATGTGAAATACATGCAAAAGGGACCGGTATATGCTGCCATTCCATGTTTATTTGACATTTTGTATGTGTGTGTGTGTGTGTGTGTGTGTGTGTGTGTGCGTGCACGCGCGCGCGTGCATGTGTGTGCCCATGACATTTATATCGGTTTTTATTCATTTCAAATGTATACTATGTATCTGTGCCATAATACATTCAATCTTTTGTACATTTAATTTAAAGACTTTAATGCAGCAATAAAACTGGTTAAATAAAATTTGCTTTTTCCTTTTCAGATAAGCTAATAGTAGCCTATAAACATTGATGCCTTTTTAGCAAACAAAAGAAATATGGATCGTATTCAAACTAGAAACCTGGATGAGACTGATTTTATTTTTTTTATTTTATTGTTATTATTTTTTTAAGTATCACTGCCTCTTGAGAAGAAAAAAAAAACAAGAGGAAAAGAAAGAAAAGCAAAGTGCAGATCAACAGATTTGACATTTATGAGACGTTAAAACATTATTTAGTGTGCTGTGCATTTTTATCTGGCATATATAAAAAGAACGATGTATAGGCTATATAATAATTTGAACAAGCTTAAGTCGGCTGTAAAATTTCTTAGGCCTAATTATTTAAACTTTTATCAAGTGCACATGATAGATAGATAGATAGATAGATAGATAGAGCTTTTGATGCGTTTAGGGAATATAATTATACTTTTCGCCTTATCAAAAACTAGTTCAAATAAACATATGCAGAGCGTGATTTAAATAAATAAATAAATAAATAACAGTAAGGCGAAAATGCTGAAATTTAGTTTGTATGTGTATATAAACTAAATATTTAATATATATACACATTCAGTGCATGAAACGAGAAATGTTTTTAATTTGGCAGTATTAAGATAAATGGATCTCTTTTCCTTTCCGTATTAGGCCTATAACTTGGTGTTTTTAATGAACCAATAAAACATAAACATAAACATAAAAAACAAGTATAGAAAAAAGATTATAATAATGTAAAATATAAATGTAACGTAAAATGTATAAAATAGGCTAATATCTTAAAAGCGTTTAGCTAGTCTTTTAGACTGCATTTGAAATTATTGACTGAAATGATCACGCCATCGACAGCTTAATGGGATCATTTTATTATATTTGATAAGTAAACAACAACACCGTTTCGTCGTGTTAAGTCTAAATAAGCGCGTAGTTAAAAAATGTTGGTGCTATTAAAGTTTAGGCATCATCAAGAACAGGACAGTGATTTTGACTGTAATATATGTTTATATCGTATGTTTGTGTACGAAACACTTTACAAGAATTATGTTTTCTGGATCTGTTAATCCTCAATTGGCCGTTTATTTTTCACGACATCCATGTTTGAACACATATTTTGAGTGTAGTGTAGAAAAGTGCAGAACATTTGAACTGAATCCAAAAGACATGCTAATTCTGAGCAGTGTTGGTCGTATTTTATTTTATTTTATTTTATTATTATTATTTTTTTTTACAGTGCGAGTATCATTGCTGAGCCCTTTCGGTGGACTTTGAGCTGACATTCGAGTCTTTTAATTTTGACAGTTCACAGTGTATTGCTCCAGGTGCCAAAAATAACAGAGATGTTAAACAATGTGTGAATATCTATGGGCATAGCTATTCCTGTCTGTGTGTCAGTGTGTGAGTGAGAGAGAGAGAGAAATGAGGGGAGAGGCAGAAAAAGGAGAGAAAGAGGGAGTGGTGTGTGTGTGTGTGTAAAATTTCACAAATTTCACAAAAGAAGGTTCATGATTTATTCGTGTTTAAGTGTTGTATGTGGGGTTCAGGCGTAATTCATCTGTCTGAATGGAAGTTCTCGAGTAATTTAAATAGGCCAAGTCTCCAGTTAATGACATATAATCAGCCTGCAGGTCACTTGGTCAGACTCCTGGTATAGACCCCTCCTCCTCCTTCTGATCTCCTTTCAAACGGAATTTTGTAAAAATAAATAAAGTTATGCAGAACCAAATATTTGAGCATGAGAGAGGTAGTTAATAATCGTTGCATGAATCAAAACTAATAGACTATCTATGATCAGAATGTATGAATATGTATTGGCATTAACAGGACTGAAGTAAATGATAAACGGAGAGAAAATAAAATAAGAATAATAAAAGCAAACGACAATCAAAATCTGCATGAGTTTAATTCTATTTCATTGAAACTATATGTCATTCATAAAGGGCTTTGTTAATGCTTTTAAAAAAGAATCTAGAATTACAGTATGTTACAATGAAGAAGAAATTCCTAAAACCGTGATCCCGTTTTAAACCTTCCCATTCGTCGTGTCTATGTTAAGTAGACTGCATATTCATCAATATTTTAAAGCTATATAGCTATATTTATTGATTATATCCCACCTCTGCTTTCAGTTTTCCTTCTCAGTTCTTAATGTTCATTGTTGTTATGTTTCATGACTAAAGTATCCCACTGAACTATCATATGCTTTTCCGTTAAATTAGACAGCTGGAATTTTAAAGTGTGTTAAAATGAACATTTTCTTTATTGACATACCTGATCCTGCAAAAGGTTGAAGCCTAATGTCCCATCCCCCAGTCAGTCCAGTGACCGGTGGGCTGCTTCTTTCCTCTGGAGGTCTCATTAAGAGAGTCGTGTGCTATTTTCAACATTTCCTCAATCCAGTGACTTAAAATAAAGCCGCTCAGTCACACCGGCGGAAAATCCACCCAAATCACGTTACCCGACTTCTTTGCCAGACGTTTGTTCTCTTTATCGATGTAGCTGTGATAACTGACCGTCTCTGAAAACTGACATGTTTTCCCACCTTGCCTCTCCACTAATATGCCGACAGGTAAGCCGTAACAAGCGCCTCAGCTTAATTTATATCAGTATTAAGCCCATCTGATATGTCAACTGATATGGAACAGGCAAAAGGCCAGATTTAGGGGACATTTACGAGATTTTAATACAATTCATCTGCCCTCATGAATCACAGTCATTATAAACAGGTTATTCCAAACATGCGGTGAACTTATTTGCTGTGGCACACACCTTTCTTTCTTTCTTTCTTTCTTTCTTTCTTTCTTTCTTTCTTTCTTTCTTTCTTTCTTTCGCTGAAAAAAGTCTAAATACGAAGCTTCAAAATTGTCGTTAATATTGAGCTATTTAATTACTTCAAAAAAGACCACTTATTTCCCTTGATTTTTATTTATTTATTTTTTTAGATAAAATAGGCATATTTAAAAAAGGAGGAAATATTTTTTTTCTTTGTTGTTTTATTGTATTCATGCATTCCACAGTTTAATTTAAAATGTTATATGTCAATTAGTTATTCAACGTTTTTGGTTTAATTTACATTAACATTACATTACATTAACATTATGTGAACGAGTATTTAACATAGATATATACTTAATTATTTATTGACCTTTATTTGATTATTGATTATTTGACTATAAAATATTAAGCAACGTTTAATTTACCTAAATATCTAGAAAGTAAAAAAAAAAATTAAATGGCACAGGCACTCATTAAAAAGTAATTCTTGGGGGAAAAAAATACCAAGGATATAATAGAAAGAGAGATGGAGAATTTTTGTTCTGTTTTTTTATTTTTTTTATTTATTTTTTTATTGCAGGGTTTTCTACAAGAGAAAAACATGAACATTCAATGAGTTTCAGCACTGTAATTAATGTGCAATTGCAAAAGAAAAAAAGACTGAATTAGGAGTAAACAAAACTGCCATCAACAATTGTCATTGTACAAGTTTCTTTTAATTTTATTGATATATTATATTTTTTAAAATTATAGCTTCATTTAAAAGCTGTTTACATTATTAATCATAAAACATACCTTAAATAAATCTATAAAATAGATTTGTAAACTTAAAAAAGTAAATATATAATATTTAAGTTATTTTATACTAACAAATTGAAATTTGGTAAGCAGGGAAGAACTGAAGACTTCAGTGTTTTTAAATAGACACTAGCTGAAGGGTAATTATAACAACATACAGTATATAACTAAATATAGCAGTGTCTGCTACCAGTATAATTTTTATATATTTCCAAATCTCTAAGGCTGTGTTCACAGCTACATGCACGTGCATCATGAATGCCTAAACATTTCTCTTTTGTCAGTAGCTTGTAGCTCTTAGGAATTCTTGCTATCAGTTTTCAAATATTCATTCTTGAGAACCCTCCTCTCTCTTTCCTGTCACTCTTTTCCTTCTCTCCAACCCATCCATAATTCTTATCTATACTAATCATCACTTAGAAGCCCATGTCTTCTAACACCTGTATACCCCCTAACATATATCTCATCCTCACTTTCAGAGCCAGCCTGAATGATGTGCTCTGGTGCTCCCAGAATACCCAAATTCTGAAGCGATTGTGGATAGGCTGGTTGTTCTGGTTTCCAATGATGGTTAACTCTCCGTCTGATCAGAACCACTGCCACTATCTCCATTCATCTCCAAGTTATCTTCATTCCCTCCGTATGTTTTTGCAGACTTCCCAACTGGACCGCAGACTTTGCTCTTTTTTTCCCTCCTCCTCTTCATCTTTCCGTCACCACCCACTTCTGTTTTCATCCCCCCTTTCTTCTTGCACTGTTTTTGATGGTTCAAAGTCTCCTCACCTCTCCTTCACCAACACTCACTTCCTTTCACCGCACACACATACACAGAAATACAGGATCAACTCTCCCATTGTTTCTTGCCCTCCCGAGTTACTCTCTGATTACGTAAAGCAGAAATGTGTGAGAAAAAGGGCCGAACTGAATAGAGGGTTAATCTCCATGTGCCTCTTGATCAGGCTGCTGTCCGCTTTGCACCATTGAGGTCAATGCTGAAGCCCTACAGACAGTAATACGAGCAGCGCACCTGACACGTAGGAAATACAGGCCTCAGACAAGCCCCTGTGTAACAGACACGGACGACTCATCCGTTCACACACCAGACTCACGCTCATATTCGCTCGCCATGCAGCCATTTCCTCCTGATGTCTATTTGCAACCACATTAAGTATTATCACCAATCAATCTCTACCCAAATAAAATGAGAGTGAAAAATCATTACACTAATGAGGACAGCTTGTTTTCAGTCAAGCTCACTTTTCCAATCATCATCATCAGTCTGCCCTCCGGTGTTTCTGCTGTATGTTGTGCTAATTCAGCTACACCACCTAAAGCAATTTCACCTCCCAGAGTCTCTGTATTTACCGACCAGACTTTTTTTTCTGGAGCTCAGAGTAATTTCAGAGACAAATGAGATTCATAATTCACATTCTTTGGCCCTAACACAATACTACTAACCAGTTTATGCAATACATCCCAAATCCAATAAAAAAACAGGGAATCTGGGCTTTAATCAGAGCCATATGTGCACATGCTTGCAGTGTACATCGTATGCACAACAACATGACATCTTACACCAATCGGTAGACAACGCAATATGCCATAAATAACCTCTTCCTCAGTGTATGCCACAGTTTTTGAGGCAATAAGGTTTTTTTGAAGAGGTTGTTGCATTATACCTCAGTTCAACCCCCAAAATTAAAATTCTGTCCTTACCTTAATGTAGTACCAATCCTGTATGACTTTCTTTAGTCTTTGGAACACAAGGAGATATTTTGAAAAAAAAAGTGTAGAATTTTAGTTTATGCATGATCTGTAACATTAAACAGGCTCAGTTATTTTTTGTCATGGATATTTGAGGTTGAACATCAGGGAATCTCCTTTCTCAGTTCCCCATAATATTGTCTCTGTTAACAAGCTTCAGTGTATTCTGTCCCTCCATCAATCACACACTTGTGGATTACTCTGCTCTGTATCACATCCTCCTGTACTCCGAGCCACACATGTCTGAAAGCCCTTCTTATCCAATCATGCCACATGGATGAGAGAAACTGTTTGATGATCAGCTCATTTCTTGAATGTTACTACAGCTGGTGTATTCCCTAGAAGACTATGGACTGTTGCACGTCTGATTATTAACAAAACATTCAGAAATGAATCGTGAGGCCATGAATCACTTTATCTAATGCAGCTGTTTAAAACCTTTCAAAATCTGACACTCTATTTGTGGAGCCAAGTTGTTGTAATTTTCAATTTAACCATTCCATATGAATGCCAATAGACCAGCTTTTGGTAAGATGATGGATGGGAATTGCCTAGCAAAAGCATGGCCTTTTCCCAGTTTACTCCATCTTTTTGCAATGGCTCTGATGTGCCAAGCAAAACGGGGCCTTTTCCTTGTTTGTCATTGGCTGTTCTCTTAACAGGTGCTTGTTGTGTTTTGGCTGCTGAGGCCAGGCCAGCTTTTGTTTTCCTTATGTCTTGGACATGTCTATTAGTATGACTTTGCACTAGGGTTTCCAGTATGTCTTCTCTGAGTCCTATTTGGCAAATGCTGTGTTTTTGCAAAGCTGAAAAAAGCATAGCTAAACTCAGAATGGAATATATTACAGTTAGTGTCTAGACAGAGTCTTCTGTATGTAGGGTCATCACTAATAAGTCTTTTGGAAAACAGTGTTTTAGTGCAGTTTCTATTGCTGTCTTCTCAGAATGTTCTTGTTCCAGGTCTTTTCATTCCATTTCCTCTTTCTCTGTTTTCATGGGGGAATAAAAACAAACAAGAATTAGTCTGTTATTACACACTTTCACAGCTCATTAATAGACGTATATTTTTATGGCAGTTATTGCAAGACAACAGCAACTGATTTCCAGTATTTATTTGACTAAACAAAGGACGTGTGTCAGTGCCTGTGTTTTCCTTCCCTCTGAGTGGAGCCATTAGACTTCGTGAGACTTCTACGGTGGGTCATCATATCAAACCTTAGTGGACAGACACCAGGCACACCAAACATCCAGTCCATTATAATTGCGGTGAGGGTAGACTGTCACAGTGGCTATGATGGAGAGGTTTTTTTTGACTCTGCAGTATTTCACCTTAGTCCATCCATGCCTCCACCAATCATGAAGTGTGTCTAGGTTTACACGGCATGGTCCTTATTCACCAGGGAAAGAGGATGGGTCTTTCTGTTTGTGTGTGTAGGAAAGAAAGACAAAGAGGGCTGTGGTGGAATTCCAAAGAGATAAATACCTAGATATGAGTCAAATCCCAGGCATCCAGGGACATCTTTACCGGACTGTTTGGGCATTACTTGGCCTGTGTTTGTGGTCCAGGCCGATTTATAGTAGTGCCGCTCGCGTCAAAACCGACGTATATCACGGCAGACCTCTCTTGGCGGCCATTATCCCCCCCAACAATGTAATCCATGCACACAAGTGTGCCTAGCGCTAATTTATGGCATACTGATGGATTTACACCACTCTCCCCATTAGTGTGTACATTACCTTGGGCATGTTATGTAATGGTGTTAGGGAGATTTGGGGAAAGGATAACAAGTAATAAATTTGAGCTCTTCTGCAGTGAGAACGAAGAGTCTGGGTTCAGACCGGTCAGAGTCACAGTCTCGCTGGACCTTGGCTCACTGACAGTGTTGTTTCTTTGTGAATCGTCATGAACTCTGCACCATTGAGGTGTTAGGACTTTGAGGAGGCATTGTGTTGAAAGTTCTGAAATTAAAAATCACAATGTCAGCTCAGCTGACAGTAGTTGGCATAATGTCGATTAACACAAAATGATTATTTGAACAGCTGTACAGCTCAAATAATACACACATCTTAACAGAAGTAACATAAGAGCATTTTTAGAATTGTAAGTCTTCACATTTCTGTTTTTAGATTGTCCAAGAATTATTTCCAAATAACTCTTCCAAAAATGATTTCCATTCAATTGTTTCTTCCTGTAACCTCAATGTTTGCTTCTTTTTTTATAATGAAAAGGAGGTACATTTTTTAATGTGGTGCTTAACATTATTCTGCAAGCTTAATTTGTTGAAACTAGAATATTTCTTTAATTACTATTGGACATTTTTAAAATAGCATGGTAAGCGTTGTTACTCTTCCAAACACTTTGAACACTGGTGCAAACAGGTTATTTTATTTTTATTGTTTTATTTTTTTGATGCAATTAAAAAAAAAAAAAGTGAGAGGACACTATCATTAACTCATACAACATAAAAAGTGAATGATGATGTTGAATTAGTAGAAAAATATTGTGGATACCATCTTAGTTCATTTGTCTTATTTAAGCCCTTTAATGACCAAGAATCACCAATTTCTTTAACTTAGATGGTACACCACAGCTGAGGCACCTTCTAGTCTATTTAATTGTAGGCCATTCTTTTACACTCCTGTCACTGATGGCTCCAAGCTCTTGTGGAAATTCTCAATGACATACTTTCCTGCAGTTTAGTGAGTCATTATGACTGAAAAAGGAAAGATAGAAGAGAAGAGATGTCTGATTTCCCATTCATCCATCCCTAAGCGCATATCTGAGCAAATAAACATTAAAACAATTTACTGAAAGTGTACACAGTAGAAGTGCCAACATTAACACTTCTTTGCTGAAGCACAGCCAGGTCTTTTTTTTCAGGGAAATATTTTATGTGAACTAAGATGTCCTTTCCATTTGAAGAATAATAACGCCTTTTTCTATATTTGGCCAGGAACATCAAGACCTGGATGTTGATGTCTATGATCCCTAGTTTCTCATATAGAGGATGAATTGCCTTCATTAATTTGTGTACACCTGGCAGTTTTAGTGTTTCTCTGATAAATTTTGCCTCTTATTGGCATACTTGCGATGCCAAGCAGAAACGAATTATACATACTCATTGATTCATATTTTCTATTTGGCCAAAACTGTCAGAAACACAACGGCAAGAGTGAGCACCGTGAAAAGTTCAGTAATGGGAGTGATGGCAACCATCCAGGTCGCCTGAACCGGTAAAGAATTAATCTGAGTTTTTAACGAGGACCTTAAACACCCTGCTTAGAGATCCAGTTAGACAAGATAGAGATCTTTGTCGATAAAACAAAAGTAACAAATGGCATGAACTTTAGAGGTAATTTGGCAGAGATAATCTAAAAAAAAAAAATAAAAAAATGGGAAAAAAATGATAAATGAAACTTGGGGAAACTCTTTGGCCCTGCATCAACGGTACAAATTAGTGCAAGTCTTTGAAACTCTGGATGGCAATGGCTTCTGGAGTGATGAGCGGTGAATAATTCTTATTCTTGTAAGGGGAGTGTTTTAATTTGTGAAGATGAACAAGATAAATAATTTATGATTCAGTCCTACGCATTTTAGAGAACACAAATCTGGCTCCAGTGATTTACAGTCATGGCCATAACTTTAACCAATGTGCTAAAATCTTTTGCGGTGAGGAAGTGTGCATATTTATGTCGACATCTCCCCAAAGATATGGTGACAGAAAATAATCCGTTCCGGCATTAGGAGACATATTTTCTCAGGATATAAAACTCAGCCGAAGGTCATGTGGATGCTAAAATATTGTTAACAGGAACACATACATCAGTGCAGTGGAGCAACACCCAAGAAAGTGTTTTTGGGCATGCTGGACATTCTTTCTCAGGGCTTTATACCAAGATCTTTTTAACGAGGGCCTTAAAAGCAGCACTTTTAGGAGTATGAGCATATCATGGAGTGAACTCTAAAGTGTCAGGAAAAAAGGAGGGAGAGGATACAGATAACCGCTGGGATTGAAGAGGAGTAACTGTGGGAATTATGACCAGCTCACACTGATGGTGTTTGCATGAACCACATTGACACGGTGTTGCCTAAGCTGGAGATGCCGGACCCCTGTGATCACACCACATGTGCTGTTGTAATACTTAGAAGATGCTTGCTTTCAGTTTAACACTTTCTGTGTTGGAAATGGTGCTAATGGGCATTCTTGTTTTCTTGCCAAGTTACATATAATTCATACATTTTTTTTTATTTTTTATTTTTTTTATGAGAGTTATCTAGTCTAACACTTTTTATATAATTACAACTTTGAAAGAAAAAAAAAACATTTTAATGAAAGGTGTGTACTTTTTCTTTGTACTTTTCTGTATTTTAAAGTTTCATATCCACAGTTACAGTAATGTAGTTCCTCACATCTCCGTAAGTGTACAAAGGCAAGGTCACATGGCTCTTTTTGAGATGATATAATTAGTCATTGTGAATTATTTAAAATTGTTGCACTCATGATTTTGAAAATGCGTTTGATGTTTTGGTTTTATGAATCCCACTTATCTTTCAGACCACTTCAGTGTCCCAAACGTTTGCTGTGTTTACATCTGAATCCCTTTTTCCAGGATTTGATCCAACTACATGTACAGGGACTGCTTGCTCAAAGCCGAAAAGGGGAAAGATATATTTTTTGTTTTGCCACAAATCATAAAAGTTTGAGAAGGCTCAGGATGTGGAACTGTAAAGACAAGCTCCAGACTCTGATTATTTTAGTGTTGTCACCACAGTAAAGGAATGTGCTGCTGAACTCTTAAAATAACAATAGATGTCTCATAAATAAGTGTTTTAACAGGGTAATGGAATGTAAAATCCTTCTTACTTGAGAAATAAATAAAAGAGCTTTCATAGATACATAAAAATCAATTTATTGTATAAATTCACTAAGAAACAGGTTTAAAATTGAACTATTTTGATAATAATACAAAATAAAAAGAAACATTTAATACCACATTATTTGGAAATGACCAGATGGTGCGTACTCCCCTATTAATGTAACTGTAAATATATTTAATATAATCCACAATGGTCACAGGGTATGTAAATTATAGGTGTAAGCAAACTTCACAAGCAGTTTCACAGGCTTCATTTTGTTCCTTAATTATAACAGACACACTATGGAGGCATTTATCAATGGCACATGTGGTAAACATTGATTTAGGACTTTGTGTTCCTCAAACACAATTTGGTTTTATTTCCTTCTTTTTGTCTGGAATTTAAGAGCGTCTTAGATCTGAAGTTCTGGAGAATCAAAAAACATGACTGGCCTTTTAAGAATGTAGTAAAGTTTTATCACAGCAGAAACCTCTCCCAGTTGAAACAATGCCTGAAATGTAGTCAAACCAATATCCCATGAATTTTGTTGCACATTGCTGACTATGCATCTAAGAGCGTTTTTAAACTCTTTTTTTTTAAACTCAAGTTTTAAGTGAATGTATTTTACTTATTTATTTAATAATTACACAACATTTTCATTGTTGTTAAGTTAATAATTTATAACTAGCATAATTTCAGTGGAGATTTTTCAGTCAAATTTAAAAACTACAGACAAATTAATTTCTTTTATCCCCTCAATAATGGTCAGTTTTAGGTACTTCACGGAATTTGTCATATTATATAATATTTGTAGAACCATTTTTAGAACCATATTTAAGAATTATTTTACAGCTTTACTTAGGTTTATTATTATTATTATTATTATTAGAATTATTTTACAACCTTGAAATAATAACTTTAGTTAGTTATTGATGATTGTCAAAACTGAAAGTTTTTTTTTTTTAAATTTTTTTTTTTTTATCGTGAAATCATATTTTTCTGTCCTCTGTAATAACTGTCAGCATAAATGTACTGGCTCTTGTTATGCAGAAATGTCCTGTTGGAACCTCTCATATAAGAATTCTCTCTTCCCATTTTTGGTGATGAGCAGATAATTCCTTTTGCTGATGATGCCTTCCTATCAAGGATGTTCGCAGTTCAATTACCAGAGCCTCTCCCTCTGTACATGTTTATGTTCACATGGAAGTTCAGGGAGCTGTTTGAAGAATGTCAGACAGATAAACCAGTACGCTACATTCTGGCATAGTGTGAGAGCCGTAGCCAACATGTCCAGTTTGTAAACAAGGCGGCCCATCTTTTGAGGATGAAGAGGGAGTACATTTCCCTCTCTCTTTGTCTCGCTCTCTGAATGAACTTTTCTCCTTTCCCTGGAGGGCTGGAGTCATCTCCAGCAAGCCTCTGAATGTAGAGCTCCTATCCGTGAGATGGATGGTCATGTTCTAATTCACGATAACTGATAAGCTCTTATTTGTTTGGATGTTTTTAGAGGTTAGGGAGGAAAACGGGACCTCTTAAATCACAAAAAAAGTTTGGAGTACTTGAAATGACTAGTTCCATGTAGAGATCCACATATAAGGGTATCAAAGATAATATGGTAAATATCAGTCCTATATGATTTGGTGTATGTGATGCCACACACTGGTGTGTTCCTCTCACATTTACATTTAATCATTTAGCAGACACTTTTATCCAATGCGACTTAAATGAGGACAATAGAATCAATTAAAACAACAAAAGAGCAGCAACATGTAAGTGCTGTGACAAGTCTCAGTTAGTCTAACGCAGTACAAGTAGCAAGAATTTTCTTTTTAAATAATATACAGTGGTGGCCAAAATTATCTGAACAGTAGTATTTTCACCAGCTAAAAAAAATGGTTTTAAGTCAGTTATTTCTATCTTTTGTTGTATTGTGTAAGTAGAAATGATCAGTTTACATTTCCAAACATTAATTTTGCCATTGATTGTAATGATCCAGTGAGATTTGTGTTTGCACAAGGAGTCTGACAACAGCCAGTGCTCCACACAGAGATCTGATCTGATCATCATCCAGTCTGTCTGGAATGACATGAAGAAACAGAACAAACTGAGACAGACTAAATCTAGAAGAACTGTGGCAACATCTCCAAGAGACCTACCTGCAAAGCTACCTGAAAAACTATGCGCAAGTGCACCTAGGGCAAAAGCTGCTTTAAACGCAGAGGATGGTCACACCAAATGTTGATTTAATTTAGTTAATAGAAGTTAATTGATAAAGAAAACCTATTTATTAATTTTTTTTGACAACATCCTCATTTTACAACATTTTTACACAAATGCCTAAAACTTTTAACAGAACTGTAGCTTTCCAGGTAGGTTTCTTGAAGCATCTTGGAGATGTTGCCACAGTTCTTCTGGATTTTGCATTTTTTAGCTGGTGAAAATGCTAGTGTTCTAATAATTTTGGCCACCGCTGTATAAAAAGAATAAGAAGTAGATAGAATAGAAATAGAATAGAGAGAGCTAGAGAGTGCAAGCATTAAAGGGTCATTTTTTAATAAATAAAAAGAAAACAAGTAGACAGAACAGAAATAGAATAGAGTGTTAGTGTTAGAGGGTCGAGTATTTAATATATGTATAATAAATAAAAGAAAGCAAGTAAATAGAATAGAGAGTGCAAGTGTTAGAGGGTAATGTTTAATAAATAAAAAGAAAACAAGTAGATAGAATATAAGTGGAATAGAGAGTGCTAGTGTTAGAGGGTTAAGTGTAGATTTTTCTTGAAGAAGGCTATAGACTCAGCTGCTTGGATCAAGTTGGGCAGGTCATTCCACCAGCATGGAACAGTTAAAATAAAAGTCTGAGAAAGGGATTTTGTGACTTGCAGAACTCAAGCTTCTGGAGGACACATACATCTGAAGTAGTAAATTTAAGTAAAGGAGTGCAGAGCCAGTGGTTGTTTTGTAGGCAAACATCAATGCCTTGAATTTTATGCGAGCGGCTATTGGTAGCAAGTGCAAATTGATGAACAGAGGTGTGACATGCGTTCTTATTGGCTCTTTAAAGACTAATCTTAAAGTCGTGTAGCATTTTCCGATAGAAAGGGTCTGATCTTTCTAACGTTGTATAAGGCAAATCTACAATGTGGTCTCTCATCATCAATTCTGCTGCAGCAGGACATTGTCGCTAGTGGGTCTTCTTCATTTGGCTGCCAAAAGATGAAATGAAAAATTTTGCAACTCTAGGCAGGATGTATTGCTCATCTGTAGGAAGAGCAAGAAATAGACTCGGGCACTTTCCAAATGCTGCTTTAAACCTTGGCGCCCCTTGATTTATTAAAACTTCTGCTCTTAAAACACTGTCCAATATGAGCCAAGAGGCCCATATAGATACATATATAATGCGCTGGCTGTATACAGCAGTAATTCATATCAAGTTATATGCGGTCCTCTAGGTGAATGTATGCCAACCTCATTGGGTGAACGGCAAAATATGGCATAGAGAGTTCCAAGCCCCAAAAATCAAAGACTTATTCAAGGCACAGGCCTGCTGCCAACATGGCACCTCTCTTGCTCTGGCGCCGGTCAATCTCTACGAGTGCAGGGATCCCATGATGTTTAAGTGTTGTTGTTCGCCCAGGCCGAGAGTTAGTCGTGTTCATCTTGCTGGAGCGGTTTTATGATGACTTTATTTCTAATGACTTATTTGGTGGGGGTTTATAGAGGAGCGGTCGGCAGAGAGAGGAAATGAATTAGCCTCTGCACAGATGGCTTTTAAGGCAAAAAACTGCATGACAAATGTTCCCTGCCCTCCAGACCCTGAGCCTCAGTATAACAAATTGAAAACGACGATGAAAAAACAGTAACAGGACACTGACTTCACAGCGCCATTGTATCTCGTGTCTCGCTACAAAACATAAATATGTATAGTAAAAACAGGAGCCTTTAATCTTTTAATACCCCAGCCCTCCACCCCCTACTGCCTTAACGCATTTGTGTCTATGTATATGTGTCAAGTCTGCCTGATGCTGAGGGAAATAGTGAGTCAGGAAGTTACACAGTTACGTGATTCTTTCGACAGTTTTGTAAAGAAGGGGTTCTTGTCCAGTTTCATAAATTCAATGATGCTGTTTCATGTGATGTTGTTGTGGCCACTAGGTGCTTGGAGATAAAATTCATGTATTTCTATTGAGCTTCCAGTTGGAGGAGAGGTTTTAGCCTGGAGCTCTTTGCCGGCTGGTTCTCATTTAGAATAATGATGGAATCCTCAAACCTTACAGGTTCGGCAAAAGTAGAAAGTTCTCAATATTCCCATGTTTGTGTTCTAGCAACAAGAGATGTAAAACCACCCATTACAAGGTGCAGTCACCATTTAAATGGACTTTAAATGTTTGATTTCTCTCAGACTAAACCAATTATTCTTTTTTTTTTTTTTTTTTTTTTTTTTTTTAAATAGGGGTGTCCAATTCTGCTCCTGGAGGGCCAATGTCCTGCAGAGTTTAGCTCCAAACAACCCCAAAACACTTGCCTGAAAGTTTCTAGAGGTCCTGAAGACCTTGATTATCTGGTTCAAGTTTGTTTGATTAGAATTCAAGTTAAACTCTGCAGGATAGTGGCCTTCCAGGAACAGGATTTAACACCCTTGTTTTAAAGCATCATGCGAATGCATTAGTCCAACTGAAATCATACAAGTCCATTATTTGCTGAAGTTGGGTTAACAGACTTGACAGACTAACATGATTGACATCATACAATGTTAATAAATAAGCTTTCCATTGATGTATGGTCTGTTAGGATAGGACAATATTTGACCGAGAAAAAAAATCTAAATACTGAGAAAATCACCTTTAAAGTTGTCCAAATGAAGTTCTTAGCAATGCATATAACTAATCAAAAATTAGGTTTTGATATATTTATGGTAGGAAATGTACAAAATATCCTTATGGAACATGATCTTTACTTAATATCCTAATGATTTATGGCATAAAAGAAAAATCAATAATTTTGACCCATGCAATGTAATTTTGGCTATTGCTACAAATATACCCGTGCTACTTCAGACTGGTTTTGTGGTCCAGGGTCACAATTGTCCTTCACTATTGAATTATGAAGAAAGATTTATTGACAATGTGGGGACAACCCTTTCCAGTCTGTGTGGCCTAAACCCACAGGCCAATTCACAGAAGCATCCAAACATTGCAAACCAAAATATTGTGTCAACTTTTATGAATCTGGTCCTTCATTCAGTAGTTTCTTAAGGAATGTTCATCAGCTCTGATGTTGAGGTTCATTTCCCTCCTGCTGGTCTCTGGCGGTGGTCCCAACAGGGTTGAGAGAGTGCTGGATCTGTTCGGGACTTTAATGCTCCACTGCCCAGGAAGAGTCTCTGATAATGGCTCTTGATCTGTGAGGCTGTCTCTGCCTTGTTATCTGGATGAGAGGCCGACTGGAGGCCGTAGACTTATCCTAATGACCCAGTCGCTCCGGAGGGGCCACCCCCTCGCTTTCTCTCTCCTTGTCCCTTTGTGGACCCTTTCAAACTCTGACTGAAGCTCTTTCCACTTCCAAATTCAATGTAACCAAGTAAATGATGCCATTATGTCAGACACGGCTTGTTGTTCTTTCTTTAATCTTGTTGTGAACCCACAGGATCAATCTTTGCCTTCTGTGGTCATTTTAATATGTGGATCTCCATTTGAGAGTGAAAAAAGAAGCAGGTCTAAGACTCGCCATATCTTTGTTCTGCACGAGATTTGATGGCTATTATTATTGTATTACTGGGCTATCCTCCGGTGCTCAGCAGGGCTACATTGGGGTCTCTAACTCCTGCTGGGACTGTTAGCAGAGTCCTGCTGTTCAGCCACATGCCAGGAAAGCACCGTAAACCCATAAACAGACTTTCAAAGGCATTGCTATGCCCGTGACACAGGCTCAACCTCAAAAAGAGGACAGTGATGGACGAGAAGAGCAAAAAGAGGTTGAGCAGGGAGAGGGAGGCCTGAGGTATTCATTTTGACACGTTGTGATGTGTTAAATAGGCTCCAGTGCTCCTGCTAACTGCTGCACAAACACAAGGTGTAATTTTTAACACAGATTCTGTCAAATTAGCCACTTGTCCACATTAGCACTAAGGCTAGGTAGCATTGATTAGGCAATGCTGATTGAGACCTGTCTAAGGCATCAGTGGCCTCGTTTACACCTGGTATTATCATCCATTTGGTCAGTCTGATCATAAGTGGACAGAACTACAAATGTAAACAGAGTCAAAAATATATTGTGATCTATGACACATGTAATCAAATTGCATTTGTAATCTAAACCCTGAAGCTTCCTGAAATTCCTTCTTACCTGTCAATCATCCATTCCAGGTTTTAAACTTTGCTGGTTATGTGGGGTCTTAACCTGCAGATCAAAATATTTTGAAAAGTCCAGATTTCATAAAACATCAGTATGCCATATACACTGACATAAACAATGTGCTCTAGATAAAATTGTTTGTTGTAAATGAATAAATGTTTTATTTTATTTGATTTGATTATTTTAATGGCGAGATGAACTGAATGTTTTCCATTTTTTTTTGGATATTCAAATTTTAAATGCTAAAATAAAAATAAAAGTAATGCTACAAGTATCAACAGAAAAGCATGAACTCACATGTGTACTTGGACACATGGACTCTATAACTCACAGTGGGGCATTTCAGCAGGAATCTAAGGATACTGAAGCCCTGGATTAAATGACCATATCTGACTCCACAGGGTTCCTTGTTCAAGCTTGTAGATGCTTGCCAACGAACCAAAGGTTTTATTGTAATTATTAGCTAGTCGTATTGTTAAATGTGTTCTCTGTTAGGTTGGTTTATTGAACTGCAAAGTTTTACTTTGATGTGTAATAATAATATTAATTATTTTTTGAAAATGCAAAGAGAAATGGAATCACTAGTGTTTTGTCTGCTGGTCTTAGGCTGTTGAGTGCAGTGATGGAAAACCATAAAATTTTATTTCTGAAAGCTAAAAGAATCAGCACTATATTAAGATTAAAACTCTAATATTTGCTATAGCAACCGTTTTTTAGGTGAGTTATGTGAGATACAGTTGGCTTATACAATTTATTTTTTCAACCACTGTTACACTCCTCCTCAGTTTGTAACACTTGAGCATTCTCTATTAAATTCTATATTATGAGCTAGTCGTTCTCATTATAGGTCTGTTAAAAGTACAGTTACTTTTGGCACAGTTAATTTTTTTTTTATTCCATGACAGATAGATTTGTAGCAGTCTGTGATTTATAGGTTAAGTCTGATCGATTTGCATGCAGATTCCTGCAAAATACAACATTGCAAATGCATTGTGCATAAAGAATACTTCAGTTACAACTTGATTCATGTTCCACTAAACAAATGGCAAGTCAGCAAAAACACATTAAAGTCGCCATATGAGATATGTCAGATTCAACAGGGCTTGGAGCCAAAAATGTCCAAAGAGTCTTAAGAGAGAAGTTAGATTATTAATTTGAAATTCAAAAGATTATTTATCTAAACGTCTGGCTAAGTATACAGACCATAAATTATTGTAAATTTATCTTAAAGCAAATTGTCAGCAGAGATCTTTAACTACATTTATGATGTAGTTGTATGTTTGCCACTATAGTAAATCTATCATAACTGTGAATGGGGCTGTATAATAATTTAATTGTTCATTACTCTGCAGAGTCTAGTATTGAGAGGAATCATACTCGGTTACATTCTCCTTTAAAGTTGATGCTCAGACCTTGGTTCTCACCTTTGACTAGTCTGGAACGTGTGAAGTGTTTCCAGATGTGTACCTTTGCCAACAATCCTGGACCCGGAAGGTTCTAAGCTGACATACTGTGAATGTTAGTCCTTGTTATTTTAGGTACAAAACAAGTTTCATTACTAAATATGGGAAAAGGAAAATGTTGAGCGTCATTGTAGTGTCACTTGGGGGAACTAAGCAATTTTAGTGTTTAATATATAGGGCTTCAATGAGCATTACCTTATATATTCATTTTGTAGAGTTCAATGCTTTGTTAGATTTGCAAGTATACCCCAGCATTCTCAAATTCTCAAATGTATGAGCTTTCCTGTGGACAAATATGACTAGTCCATAACAAAATATTTTCTGCAGCCTATTTCATGAACTTGATGACAGATCTTGTCCTCATTAGCATCACTGTAAAACATCTGAGAAAAAGAAGAGTTAAACGGAAAGTAAATAATATATATACTCCTTGATTTGTGGTAATATACCGTGCACTTATGTAGACCTACATTAATTTTTTACACGTTGCTGTGTATCCCTTTGCTTAAATAGAATTTTTCAGCAAGAGTGAGGAAGTCTTTCAGCGAGGTGCAACATCAACAACATTCCTATAAGTTGGCCTGCTCGACATAGTTCAACATCTCTCGATAAATCACAGGCAAGACAGTTCAAGTTAAACTGAGGTTTAACTGAGGCTTAAACCCTCCCTTTTTAACTCTCGGTTGACTTGGCAAGCGATGTTTCGGGCAAAAACATAACCGAACTGAAACGTTTTCACCGTCTTTTCTTTGACTCATGTTGATATGTTGAAAAGCATTGCTATGAATTCAAGAACATCCTTCCTGAGTCAAACCAAGAAGATCCATCAGCAGATGAATACTTTTAGACTGTTTGAGACATGCGATTCTTCCTTTTTATTGCATAAAAGTGTGTTTTGTTTTGTTTTTTTGGTGATAAAGGAAAATAAACATAATGGCAACCAAAGCAAACATGATTAGGTCTCAGGATGTCTTGTCTGAAATGCTCTGTCCCTTTGAGGGCCCCCTGAGGGCAAACAGTGTTCTGCTGGTGGATAGTTAGTCTAACACTCATATATGGTCGTTCATAAACACTACACCAATACCTGTCATGCGCGCCCATCAGTTTTCCCCCGGCTGCTCCATTGTTTATACTACATAATTCTTACATCTATTCAAACATTTGCTTTTCAATAAACACACATGAATAGGCAGAGACCTGAGCAGATTCATTTATAATTTGTAACCTGATATATATGAGTCCATTCAAGTTTTACTTTTCTCTCCTTCTCCTTCTTTCTTTTTTCTTTCTCCATACTTTATGCTTCATTTTTAAACTCAGCAGCCCCATGAGGGGCCTGTATGCTTCAGTTCACTGGTCACATTCAGCCATGCAGACAGTGAATCAGTGAATGCTGCCATTTGTGGGATTGCACCCAAAACCAAAATTAGCTTTAAAAGCAGTTCAACAAGAAGTAACTACTTATCTGTGTTTAACATGCGTTCAGTTTAATCTATTGGGGGCATAAACATCCCATTGATAAAACGTGCTCAGCGGACAGATTGCAAAATAATTAAAGGGAGAGTTTGGTACGGAATGTAAACTTTACAAGGATCTCCATTTCTGTTTATTTTGAAACAGCTGCGAAGAGCCAGCCCGCCTGCCAAGTGTAAGCAGCTGTTTGTCACTTTCATTTTACCAAAGAGCCACTAGAAACAGAAAATCCACTTCAGCTGTCTGCCGCTCTTTCTTTTTGCTCTCGTCTCGCTCCAGCGCTTTCTTTCTGTCACTTCCTCCACCTTCTGATACAATGGAGAGCTTCTTGCTTGGGACCACTAAATTATTTATTTATTTATTTTTTTGTGCACGATTCTATCCTTTTTTCAGTTTTAAACTTTGGGAAAAAGAAAGATAACAGCATTATTACACTACAGACTGTGCAGCAGCAATGTAAGATTTGTAAGCTTTTGGCTCAAGGTCTCAATAAGAAATGAAAATGGATTGTGAGAGAGTTGTAAAAGAGCAAGAGAGGGAAAAAAAGGTTGCAGACCAAATTGTTTCCCTTTCATTTGTAGATGTATCTGGTGTTGCGTGATTCCACAAACTCTTTCTCACTCTAATCCCCTAAATTTACTTCTCCACTTGCAGTTTTCAGCTCAAACGGACTGTGCCAGCAAGCTATAAATCAGCCCTGCCAAGGCAACACAGAACATCGGGGCTCAAATCTGCCGTAACGAGTTATAACTACAGTAAACTAGATAAATCTTGTGGGTGATACAATCTAATCGTTGAGTGTCAGAGGAAACAACCTGGTCCAAAGGGAAGTCAGTCTATAATCTGCAAAACTCAGCGTGGAACAAAACCGTCTGAGACTGTTTACATACCTGCCCGCTGATTTATTTTTGTATATGACGAGCGGTCCTGTGACTATCACCCGCACATTTTATTACAGCTCTGGAATGTTCAATCTCGGAGGGAACAAGGTTACCGTTTTATCTATTTGTCTCCAAATATGGTGTTCGCTTTCTTTCAACCCTGTAATCCATCATAACCTTCTTCTAATGGCTTTAGGCATGGCTTTTACAAGACAGCGCTCTACAACTCTCAATGCAGTCAAGAGCCACTTGGAAATAATTATTTTTAGTGTTTATAAATTTGTAGCAAATTTGGAATAATAAGATTTTTCATGTTTTTGAAAGAAATGTCTTATGCTCACCAAGTCTACATTTATTTGATTAAAAATGAAGTAAAAACAGTAATACTGTTCATATTATCAGTCAGCATATTAGAATGATTTCTGAAGGATCACTGAAGACTGGAGTAATGGATGCAGACAATTCAGTTTTGCTGTTACAGGAATAAATTACATTTTATATATTCAAATAGAAATGAGTTATTTTAAATTGTTGTAACAATTTTACTGTTTTTACTTTATTTTTGATCAAATAAAACCATCCCACTTTATATTAGGTGGCTTTAACTACTGTGTACTTACATTTAAATGAAACATTTGATACAATGGACTTATTGTGTACATACATGTTTTTGCATTAAAAAAATACCTGCATGTAATTACATCTGTAATTAATTTCTGTAATGATTACACTGTTGACCCATCCCTCACACCTTAACCAACCCTTAAACTTACCCATACCACCATTTGATGTAAGTGCATAGTAGTTAAAGCCACCTAATATGAAGTGGGACCAATAAAACCATGGTGAGCTTAAGAGACTTCTTTCAAAAACATAAAAAAAATTTAAATATTCCAAATTTTTGACCCAATGCTAGTGCTAACTTACAAACACAAGGCATGCGTACTGTATATGTGGTACGCTCCAGAGGTCAATCTGTGGTCCTCTAGCTTGCTGGAGCCTTTTAGCCCTCTGCCCTGTCTGAGCACTGAACCCTCCGCTGGGCTGGGTCACAGCGGAGCCAGAGCGCTAGCCATCGATCAGCTCTTATCAGCTCACTACTGACAGTTCAGAAGCGCAGCGGAGGGGCTGAGTGAAAGAGCCCTGAGAGAGAGGAGGAGAGAAAGAGAGAAGAGAAAGAAAGATTATGCCCTATGCTGTCTGCACTGTCAGCTGCCGGCCTGAGCTTTACTGTCAGGCCAGGGCCTAAGTTATGGGTGCCTCAGGGCTCCCTGATAAGTCTGTAGGGGTCTGAGTAAGACAGAAAGAGGGAGAGATAAGCGCTGAGGTATAGCCCTTTGAGAACAGATGACAGGCTCTAGTCTATGATTTTATGTACTTCCAACTCTATTTCAATAAATTAGAGTTTGAGAGCCTTGCAGAATCCTTAGTTGTATAGCATTTGTACCTTGTACCTAAAACACATATTTCCCACACAGTGTTATTTTTGTAAGTTCATCTGAGTGCTGGCCGTGGTATATATAATTAGCCTGTAATGTATAATTTACTATGTATAATTTACATAGAAAGGAAGTGCTGAAAACCATGACAGTGACAGTACTATATTCTTACAAGAAATAATGGAAAATAAGCATATTCTTAAATCTTAAAATCTTGATTGAACATATTGATGCAAAGGAGTGTTTTTTTATTTTATTTTATTTTATTTATTTTATTTTATTTTTTTATACCGTTCAAAAATCTGTTAAGAGTTTTATATTTTTTGAGTAAGTCATCTATGCTTACCAAGGCTGCCGTAAGCACCGTAAAATACTGTTAGCACAGAAATATTGTGAAATATTATTACAAATGAAAAAAAACTGCCTATTGTATTCCATATTGTAAAATGTACTTTTTTATGGTTAATAAATGTAAAGATAAATATAAAAGTACAGCATTTATTTGAAATCCAAATATTTTGTAACATTGTTTGAGTCTTGCCTTCACTTGTGATCTATATATACCAAAAAAAAAAAGCAAAAAGAAAAACTGGGATCAATGTGTTCAATGTGGATCATTCAAGATTTAATAACACATATACTTTCCGTTGTTTCTTGAATCATATCATTGTTGTTTAAACTTCAGATGAAGATTAATCTACAGTTATCACTGGACCGATGATAACTACAAGGGCTTCACATTCTTTTCCTCACCACTGTGTGCATGGTAAATAAATGTAATAATAAAATGTTACTTTTAGAATACTTTATTGCAGCATTTAAAGAATAGATTATACGCTCGGTGAATACAATGAATGCCCTCAAGTAACTTGAATCTTCTTAATACTATTTTTGGGTTGCCTTTTCCAGCAGTTGCAAGTGTTACCCTTGGTGGTCCTGTCCATCCCCGCCAGCGATATACAGTTAAGTAACAAATCCAATTATTCTCTGACCCTGTCTCAGCAGCAGGCCTGTGCCAGCAGAGCTAATTAGGACCCAGTGTCCACAATGGGCAGTTCAGACAATTATGAATCAGTGGCCTCGCTAGAGGAGAATAAGTGATTTGTTTAAAATGTGCAGGCTTTTTGTGGCTCTTTGAATGAGAAGAGATGGAGATAGTTATGGGGGGTAGTGAGCTTGGTTAGTGCAGTTGTGATGAGGGTTTGCCCACTTGAATCTGTGAGTAGATAAGTTATGTGTGGACTGATGGATAGACTTATCACAGGTCTGGTGAGGAGGGACTGGTAGGCCAAATAATCAGATCTCCAACCATCTTCCTTTAAAAAAATAACACAAATAGTTACAAAGAAATGGCAAGTAATGCATTGAATTAAACATGAAAATTTGAAGTAAAAAGACTGAAATTAGTATTTTGTTGTAAAACATATTCCAATAATCTTTTTGTTGTTGTTGTTGTTTTATGTACTACTTTGAAAAATCATTTATACAGTGTACATTGGCTGCTCAGGGATAATATTTTATAATAATATTTATTTTAATATCAGGTATAGAACATACTGTATGTTTCTGAGTACTATTAGGTTAGAAACATTAATGCACTAAACATCTTTACATTTGCAAATGTAGTATATTCTTTATTCAAGTTTATTTGTATAGCGCTTTCCACAATACAAATCGTTGCAAAGCAGCTTTACAGGAAATTAAGTTTCTACAATATATTTATTATTAATATAATTAATATATTTAACTTATATTTAACGAAATTTGGTAGTTCTGTATGTTGTCTGAGGGTTGGCATCATCTGAGGTCCTCTGAGGGGTTGGCATCATCTCTTCTCAGGTGTTTGGTCATCTCAGATTAGATCATTTAAGCGTTGGATCCAGACGGAAGCTTGTGTAATTCCTAGTTACCACGGGATGTTAATCCTGCGGCAGAAACAGAGAAACAAATAGAGACATAATTAGCGTAGCTGCTGTTCCATCCAAGCAAAAATTATTTGTTCAACCCAAGCTAAAGAACAATAATGTGCGTTTGATCAGATAAAACTGCAGTACAAGATTATGAGATGCATTATGTGAATGCTTGGCTAAAGAGATGTGCCTTTAATCTAGATTTAAACAGAGAGAGTGTGTCTGAACCCCAAACCTTATCAGGAAGGCTATTCCAGAGTTTGGGAGCCAAATGTGAAAGCTCCTTTACTGGACTTTGCTATCCTAGGTATTACCAAAAGTCCAGAGTTTTGCGACCTTAGGGAGCGTGATAGATTGTAGCATGGTAGGAGACTGGTTAGGTACACAGGACCTAAACCATTAAGGGCCTTATAGGTAAGTAATAATATTTTGTAACTGATACAGAACTTAATAGGTAGCCAGTGCAGAGACTGTAAAATTGCAGTAATATGATCATATTTTCTTGACCTGGTAAGGACTCTACCTGCTGCATTTTGGACTATCTGTAGCTTGTTTATTGAAGCTGCAGGATAACCAGTTAGCAGTGCATTACAATAGTCCAGTCTAGAGGTCAAGAATGCATGAACTAGTTTGTCTGCATCAAAAACAGGTAACATGTTTCGTAGCTTGGCAATGTTTCTAAGATGGAAGAATGCTGTTTTTGTAACATGGGAAATATGATTTTCAAAAGACAAGCTGCTGTCTAATATAACACCCAGATTTTTGACTGTAGAGGAAGTAACAGTATATCCGTCTAGTTGCAAATTATAATCCAAGAGATTCTGTGTACTGTTTTTTGGTCCAATAAGTAATATCTCTGTCTTATATGAATTTAATAGAAGAAAATTATTGGTCATCCAATCTTTTACATTTTTAACACACTCTGTTAGCTTAGATAATTTAGAAGTTTCATCTGGTCTTGTTGAGATATATAGTTGAGTATCATCAGCATAACAATGGAAACTAATCCCTTATTTTCTAATAATATTACCAAGGGGCAACAAGTATATTAAAAATAGCAGAGGACCTAGGGCAGATCCTTGTGGTACTCCATACTTTACTTGTGATAATTGAGATGACTCCCCGTTTAAATAAACAAAGTTGTAGCGATCGGACAGGTAGGATCTAAGCCATCTTAAAGCCTGCCCTTGAATATCCGTATAGTTTTGTATTCAATCTATGAGTATGTCATGATCTATAGTGTCGAACGCAGCACTGGGATCAAGTAAAACTAGCAATGAGATGCAGCCTTGGTCTGAAGCAAGAAGCAAGTCGTTTGTAATTTTAACAAGTGCAGTTTCTGTGCTATGGTGGGGTCTGAAACCTGACTGAAATTCTTCATAGAGATCAATTTTTGCAAAAAGGAGCACAATTGAGCAGACACAACTTTTTCTAAAATTTTAGACATAAATGGAAGATTTGAAATGGGTCTGTAATTTGCCAGTTCACTAGGATCTAGTTGTGGTTTCTTAATAAGAGGCTAAATAACTGCCAGCTTGAATGCTTTTGGGTCATGACCTAAAGATAACGATGAGTTAAATATATTGAGAAGCAGTTCTTCTGCTACAGGTAACAACTCTTTCAGTAATTTAGTGGGTACAGGATCTAATAGGCATGTTGTTGGTTTGGATGCAGTGATAAGTTTATTTAACTCTTCCTGTCTTATAGTTGTAAAGCACTGCAGTTTTTCTTTGGGTGCGATGAATGAAGCTGAAGTACTAGACACTGTAGAATCTACATTTGTTATTGTATTTCTGATGTTATATATTTTATCAGTGAAGAAATTCATAAAGTCATTACTATTAAACTGTGAGGGAATATTTAGATCGGGCGGCGTCTGGTTATTTGTTAAACTAGCCACTGTGCTAAATAAAAACCTTGGATTGTTTTGGTTATTTTCTATTAGTTTGCAGATATTCTCTGCTCTGGCAGCTAATATATGGAAATTTAATGCATATACATATACACTACCAGTCAAATTTTTTGAACAGTAAGATTTATAATGTTTTATAAAGAAGTCTCTTCTGCTCACAAAGCCTGCATTTATTTAATCCAAAGTACAGCAAAAACAGAGACATTTTGAAATATTTTTACTGTTTAAAATAATGGTTTTCTATTTGAATATATTTCAAAATGTAATTTATTCCTTTGATTTCAAAGCTGAATTTTTAGCATCATTAAAAGCATGCTTGGTGAGCAAAAGAGACTTCTTTAAAAACATTAAAAATCTTACCGTTCAAAAACTTTTGACTGGTAGTAATATATTGTCACATGAAGTAAAAACACACATAAAACCTATTAGAAATTGAAACGGTTTCCTATATTAACATATATATCTAGTATACGTAATACATTTCTGGACATATATATCATGAACATGTATAATCCCGTCAATACATGTTGATATTATATAAGTAAATACAAAAGATATGCATTTATTACCATTTTTGTATATATTTTGTTCTAATAAGTTGCATGTATAAATAAAATATATATTGTTGAAATATATGGTTGCTACATATAAAATACCATATATATATATATATATATATATATATATATATATATATATATATGTATGTATATGTATGTATAGTATTAACCTATATACATATAAAAAATATTCCTATGAAGATTGTTGTTATAAACTTAAATCTTCATCTAAACAGAGAATGTACGTGTGTAAAAATTATACAGTGAATTGTCGGTAACATAAATGGCAATATCACTCTTAATTTGGGACAATATATGTCATATATTACATTTCTGTATGGCAGCTACAGTACACAAATAAGGAACAAAATAATAAACAAAGACAAGTCGAATGTAGATATTATCAAAGCTGTTTGTCCTTAATGGATAACACTGCATTCTACTGTTTATAGAGACCCAGAACAACAAGTGGGATGAAGAACAAAGCAAAACATAAAAAAGATCAATCTTCCATAGAGAGTCCATTGCAAATCCAAGTACCTCATTATTCTCTGCCATTCTTAGCCTAGCTTGCTGCTTTGTAGCCCAGGGCTAACTGTAAATCCTAGCTTGTGTATAGACAAGTACATGTGTCAGTAGACAGATGAGAGAGCTAATCTGCGCTTGAACCTCTTTCCTGGCAGACAGACAGACAGAAACTAGAAAGGATGGCTCCCCTTTGTGAGCCTTGCTGTGATGTGTCAAATGAAATTTGACCTTTATTCCTTAAATGAGAGCCTCCACCCTTTATAATGCCGCAGCCCACATCACACTCTTCATGATGAAAATGAGACTTCAAACGCTACCACACATAATTCACAACGAGATTACAATAGAATATCATTGGTTCTTTTTGAATGTGACCATTTTGTGTTCAGTTTATAGTGACATAGCATTTTTTTAACTGTTTGGCAAGATATAGATTATTATTGACTGTGAACTACAGATTATCAGAGTGTCTGTGGTTCCCACAGTCGCGACTTTACAAACCCCTGTCTCTCTCTCGCTCGCTCTATTCCTAGACGCCTTAGAGCCAAACAATGCTGAGACAAAGTCCTCAGTGGAGCCAGACTGATAAAGCTATCCACAACTGTCAATCAAATCACTAACAGAGTGATAATGAACACTTTAGCTCTGCCACACCAGCTCCAGTAAACCTCTGTCATTCTCCCACCGACACTCTCTTGTGAGTGCCACTCCTTCTCTTACCTCATTTTCCTCTTGTCATCCATCCCATTCATTGCGTCATGATACCACACTGGTATCAGACAACAAAAGCAACGATGACTTGTGGATCATTTTTGGGAATTAGGAATGCCATTCTTAAGAGGCATTATAGACTTAGAGGCCACTTTGGTTGCTGGAGAAGCTGAATGAGTACCATACATAACTGGTGCTTTAGTATTTGCAAATGATCCATTGTGTAATCCATGTGATGAACCTTCTTGTAAACGATGTCTTGAGTGAGGTTTACTAGCTTGTGTAGGGCTCAACAATAATGATGGGGCCAGTGTGTGAGAGTTTTGTGTTAGCTGATGGAACTTTTTCAGATTCACCTGCCTTTTCAAATTAAATTTTACAATTTTACGTTTGTTGATCTTGTACTTCCAAATTTTTTGCCTTGACTTTAACATTCTGCTGATTTGTCACCTTAATAATGTTATTTAGCTGGATAACATGAGGTTTTGTTAATTTGCAAGAATGATTTGTGATAGTCTTAAAAGGAATCAATCATAATGTGACAAACTACAAACCAATCAGTAATCTTTTGCACTGTATGACATTGTTTTCCAGAAAAGATTTACAAATTTATAGTTACATTATTTGTGTATGTAATTTCCATTGTTTTGCAAATAGTGTAAAATATTTTGTAAAATATATTTTACATGTAAAAATCACATAAAAAGAAATACAAATAAAATACTGTTAAATGTTATTACCATTTAAAAATAAGTGTTATTTTTACTATTTAGAACATTTGATTGAACTTCATATGAAAATGCTCTCCTTTGTTTCACAGAATATCTTATTAATGCTTTCCTTTTACAGAGGAAATTAAACTTGTGCTAATTTAAACAGTATTATAACATCTGTCCAGTTCCGTTGCACAGAAATAATGAGCTAGGCAGGAGTTTCCCAAGCTTGCAGTGAGTCAGGTCATGGCCTAAGTTGGCTAACAAAGATCCAGGTCTAATCCAGGTTTGAAAAAGACTAGTCTAATAGCTGAAAGCTGCGCTACTTTGACTTCAGACGAAGGGACACACATTCTTTAGAATGTGTCCGTAAGGTCTCTTGTTACTATTAAGGATAATTGCACCCACACAATCACTGGAGCTGCCATCTTCTTTACATATAACTATCAGACACCCCGCACAATCTCCACAGACAGCATATTTTGAAAGCAATTAAAGTTAGGGGAAATACTGTGGTTTGCCTTTGCTGACTTGACACTTCGTGGTTGAGTTTGAGCAAGACACACCTGGTGGTCAAACCAAGACGTCTTTGGTCTAAGAAGAACTTCAAAAAGGGAATATATAACTATTAAATCTGTTTTTCTTTGTTCGTGGAATACAACAGCAGTTATTTACCAGGATGTCCAAAATGCAACATACAGTGAATAATAACGATGAAGGTCAGCTTCATAAAAACAGCAACCTGGACTTTCTGCTAAATAACTCATTTTAGAAAAAAAGAGAAAGATCATGGGTCATGATGGTTAGTAAGTGATTTTTGGGTGAGCTATATATTTATGTGTCATAAAATGTGTTGTTTTAGCTTTCAAGATTGATCTCATTGTGAGAAAAATACTTTTTTTGTTTGCTTTATGAGGAAACTTTTAAAAGGTTTAGGTTTTGAGGTTTTGGTTTTGTGGTTGATAGACATCTTTGCAGATAGCAGAAGAATGTTTCTCTAGTACTCCTTTCTCACCGCAAGCACACTCATTCACAGCTGTTGTGATACTAAATGTTTCCCAAATGAGAAATATAAAATATAATACTTGGGAGTCTTTTATGAGTTCATGTAAGAAGTATTGCTCATGAAGACTAGCACATTTACATTGGTTGAAAGCCCACTGATAACGTTTGGAGGAGGTTAACGAAAGGATTAGGCATCATTTAAACCTTGTGACCGCACAGTCATTAGCAGAGGACTGAAATCTTAATTATCATAAAATATTACTGGTAACAGAACACAGACCCAATTGAGACACTAATTGAGAAACATCAATACCTTGGCTCCAAAAATAATGAGAACATATGTTCCTTCCCAATATCTCTGTTCAGTCAAACATCATATCCTGTCTTACTCCCCCAGAGGAACTCACAGAGGATGGGCTAATCTGTCTATTATAGAGACTTTGTTCCTGAGCATTTATACTAATTTTGTAAGAAAATTAGATTCGTGGTTTGCTAGATTTATAGACAGGCTGTGATATAAAGTTCAAAATACAGTCTATGAATGAAGTCTAAGGTCACATTGTGAGATATTAAGGCTCAGTTTTGGAGATATAAAGTTGCAATTTTGAGAAATAAAGTCAATCAAGCCAGGGGGTCCAATGTTTTATAGTGAAACACATTTTTATATTTAAATAATGAATATTTCTGTGCCACCCCAGACTGGTTGCTGGTCCGTCCTTGGCCATTCCATGTGAAAACATCCTGGCTCCGCCACTGAATCATGCATGTATAATCATCATTCATTCATTGATTTGAGGCAGAAACAGCCTACCATGGTTAAATAGTAAGTGACAGATACATTAGAAATTTCCCCATGTATTTCAACAACATAATTGAAAGATGAACTTATTATGGAAACATTTTGATCTTAGAGTGTCCTTGAGATGGCAATGATCATAGATGATAGAGATGAGTGTTTTACTGAGTAATGGGCCAAGTCCCAGTCATTGGGTCTATTTTAGGGCTACATTTCACCATTTCCTGTCCTTCCTGTCTCTTTTTCTGTGGAAGGTGGCTGATCAGACTTCAGTGAGAGCCTTAAAGAAACCCCATAAAACTGCTTTTATGGATACTACCCGACCTCATTCCTTCATCTCTGTATTAGAGGAGACAGTGCACCGATTCAAGGCCACAGTTTTCATTTTCAACAGCAGTCTGCCTAATGGACCCAACAGCAGCAATAACTGTGCTGTGAAAACAAGGCCATGTAGCTGTAAGACACAACACACTTGTTGTAAAAACACATATGTAACTAGATAGCATTGTGTAAAAGTGAATATATTTTTGCACAAACTGTTCATAAAATATTACTTTACGATATAGTTACATTAATTAAAACTAATGCATTAACTAACAGCTAACATTAGTTAATAAAATTACAACTATTCTATAATTCATGGTAGCTCATGTCCATAAAATAATATTAGAAGATACAACTTTTGATTTTAATAATGTTGAAAATAATGTCAACAAAAAAAGCAGTGTTACCAACATCACCAAAGGGGTAATATAAATCATAACAGAAGTATTTCAGGCATGACATGCTTTTAAAATGAACTAATGAATTACGAATCGGCTCTTATCTCGATATGTACCTCTGCCGGTCTTACTAATGATGTCAGCAGCATGAAATCATTTATTTGTTTGGGCATGTGAGAAAATCTCTGAACCCTTCAATGTGGCACAGTATCATTATCATTAAACGTTATTCCAGACAGAACATTATTTTTGATGTGCGTTATCAAAAATTGGAATAAGCATTCGATAGCAAGTTCAGACATTACCTCAATGACGGCGTTGTAGTTTTTGTCGTGACGTGAAATTACAAGCATTCATTGATTGGTTTATTTAGTCATTTATTCAGCTCTCTGGCTTTCTCCCACTCGCTTTCCCCCTCCCCGAAGCCCTACACTCCCACAAAAAATGCTCTATTCATTGTTTCCAGTCCTTGGGAAACAAGGGCGATCTTTAGAGCAAATTATATGGATGCATTCCACCTCATATATTTGTCAGGCATTTCAGCAGTGGAACACTCATTAGGAGAGGCAATAAGGAGCTCTGACAGGCAGCTTCAGTCCACCTCAAAGCACAGTCCATTTACGCAGGCCCTCAGGAGTGCACATATACACTGCTCCTTAAAAAACACACACTCGTTACACTCTCCTCGCTCCGGAGTGTGTGTATTGTGACACATTCGACACAGATGTGTGATTTAGATGAGGTGAGTTTAGGGAAGTGATTGGTATAGTTTGACAAAGGTCAGCGGAGTTGTCTCCGGTGTGTGTTGGTGATTTATTTCGGGAGTACTGTGGTTTGGGTGAGCCGGCCGGAGCTGTGTGAGGAAGACATATTTTTGTGGATAGGAAACTGGTTTTATTGGTTGACGAAACCTCAGAGTTCCAGCTGTTTCCGAGCTATGAGTAAAGGCGGACAATGTTACTTCAACTCCAGACAGATTTAGGAGAGATGGAGAAAAGCTGGGAAATGGAAAATGATTTGGCAAATCTACTTTAAGATAAATGCTTTCAGATCCTGTAGGTGTATCTTTTTTAAGACGTTCGCTCTCCATACTAGTACAATTTATCTAATCACCTGATTTATAAATAACAGTTGCAATATTTCCGTCAGAATGGCAGGTTCAGCTATTTTTTTAAGACCTCTGATGTAAACATTTCACACACTATTGGGTCTGTAACTGCATATCGACGCCAAAACAAAGACAATATGGGCCATTTCACATTGCATTCTCCCAGTGAGCCATCGAGCTGCATTACGATTCAAAGGTTTAGACATTATCATTGAATAAATAAGTCTGAAACAACAGATAAATCATTGATAGACTAGGATCTCTCAGTATTTCCACTGGTAAACACGCTCACGTCACCGGTCTTAGCTCAGCTTTTAGTCATATCATGGGAAAAGTTGAGTCAAGCATTGTTTGAGCTTGTTCTGATATCTCTGTCTTGTTGGTATACAGCAGTCATGTCTATATTCAGTTCAGCTGTCACACTGTTGCCACAGAGGAATGTTGTGTGCTTATGTGATTACAACATTTCAAAAGGCATGTTATCAGGTTGCTTACCATGACTTCTGGAAGAAAAACAGCACATTATCTAATTTCTAGCTCAGGCATTATTGCAAATTATATGTATTAAAAAAAAAAAACAAATATATATATATATATATATATATATATATATATATATATATATATATATATATATATATATATATATATATATATATATATATATATACACACACACACTAAAAGATAAAAATCAATATGAATAATGCAAATGCAAATTTTATGAATTATATAAATAATTATATATAATTATATCTATCTATCTATCTATCTATCTATCTATCTAGGTGACAAATATTAATATTGAAAATCTAATATATACTGAAAAATATATTGTGCAATGTATAAAAATTTTAATAATTTATTCAGAATTATTTTACAATAAGTTTTAAATTTTAAATGATCATGAAATAATTTTAAAATATGAAATCTATATTCAAATTCATATTCCGTCCATTCATCCATCCATTCTTCAATCTGCCCCTGGGTCATATATACAGGTGCATCTCAATAAATTAGAATGTCGTGGAAAAGTTCATTTATTTCAGTAATTCAACTCAAATTGTGAAACTTGTGTATTAAATAAATTCAATGCACACAGACTGAAGTAGTTTTAAGTCTTTGGTTCTTTTAATTGTGATGATTTTGGCTCACATTGAACAAAAACCCAACAATTCACTGTCTCAACAAATTAGAATATGGTGACATGCCAATCAGCTAATCAACTCAAAACACCTGCGAAGGTTTCCTGAGCCTTCAAAATGGTCTCTCAGTTTGGTTCACTAGGCTACACAATCATGGGGAAGACTGCTGATTGACACCCTTCACAAGGAGGGTAAGCCACAAACATTCATTGGCAAAGAAGCTGGCTGTTCACAGAGTGCTGTATCCAAGCATGTTAACAGAAAGTTGAGTGGAAGGAAAAAGTGTGGAAGAAAAAGATGCACAACCAACCGAGAGAACCGCAGCCTTATGAGGACTGTCAAGCAAAATCAATTCAAGAATTTGGGTGAACTTCACAAGGAATGGACTGAGGCTGGGGTCAAGGCATCAAGAGCCACCACATACAGACGTGTCCAGGAATTTGGCTACAGTTGTCGTATTCTTCTTGTTAAGCCACTCCTGAACCACATACAACGTCAGAGGTGTCTTACCTGGGCTAAGGAGAAGAAGAACTGGACTGTTGCCCAGTGGTCCAAAGTCCTGTTTTCAGATGAGAGCAAGTTTTGTATTTCATTTGGAAACCAAGGTCCTAGAGTCTGGAGGAAGGGTGGAGAAGCTCATAGCCCAAGTTGCTTGAAGTCCAGTGTTAAGTTTCCACATTCTGTTATGATTTGGGGCGCAATGTCATCTGCTGGTGTTGGTCCATTGTGTTTTTTGAAAACCAAAGTCACTGCACCCGTTTACCAAGAAATTTTGGAGCACTTCATGCTTCCTTCTGCTGACCAGCTTTTTAAAGATGCTGATTTCATTTTCCAGCAGGATTTGGCACCTGCCCACACTGCCAAAAGCACCAAAAGTTGGTTAAATGACCATGGTGTTGGTGTGCTTGACTGGCCAGCAAACTCACCAGGCCTGAACCCCATAGAGAATCTATGGGGTATTGTCAAGAGGAAAATGAGAAACAAGAGACCAAAAAATGCAGATGAGCTGAAGGCCACTGTCAAAGAAACCTGGGCTTCCATACCACCTCAGCAGTGCCACAAACTGATCACCTCCATGCCACGCCGAATTGAGGCAGTAATTAAAGCAAAAGGAGCCCCTACCAAGTATTGAGTACATACAGTAAATGAACATACTTTCCAGAAGGCCAACAATTCACTAAAAATGTTTTTTTTTTAAAAATTTTTATTGGTCTTATGAAGCATTCAAATTTGATGAGCTAGTGAATTAGTGGGTTTTTGTTAAATGTTAGCCAACATCATCACAATTAAAAGAACCAAAGACTTAAACTACTTCAGTCTGTGTGCATTGAATTTATTTAATACACGAGTTTCACAATTTGAGTTGAATTACTGAAATAAATGAACTTTTCCACGACATTCTAATTTATTGAGATGCACCTGTATATATTTGAATAAGTTTGCATGGTGCTATCACAACATCCTTTTCTTCTTTTATTTATTTATTTATCTTCTCCCCTTTTTTTCCATGTAGTATAACACAAGTCAGGATATTCTTAGGAAATGTTACCTTTTAGGTTACAGTCCATTTACATTGATATTAAAGGAGCAAGAAGTGTGCACGATACTGTGAATATGAAGTGGATAAACATTGCTGATGTATACAAAACACTTGGAAATTTGTCCGTGAAAATAGATTATGTAACGCCTGTCTCTGTACTCTATTCTTTGAAACTAACCTGCTCACCAGGTGTTCATGTTTCAGTGGTACCAGTAGGACATATACGTTTACATTTACATTTACATTTAGTCATTTAGCAGACGCTTTTATCTAAAGTGACTTACAAATGAGGACAATAGAAGCAATCAAAAACGACAAAAGAGCAACAACATGCAAGTGCTATGACAAGTCTCGGTTAGCCTAACGCAGTACACGTAGCAAAGATTTTTTTTTTTTTTTTTTTTTTTTTTTAAATATACATTAAGTGCATGTTTGTTTGCATCTACGCGATTCTGAGATCCCTTCCCTCCTCAGGCAGTGTGTCAGGGTGAAAGTGCTGCTGGTCATCAGCTAATGCTGACATCTGCCCCCTGCCAGCTGACTGCCCTCTGGGACAGAGATCTTAACATGCACCAGCCACACACACATACAACCTCTTTCCCTTTCTCTCTCTCTCTCTCTCTCTCTCTCTCTCTCTCTCTCTCTCTCTCACTTTATCTCTATCTCTTGCTCTGTGGCTTAGAGCAACAGGTGGTACTGCAACTCTTATTAAATTTAATGCGACTATCTCCTAACCTGTCCTCCTACTTTTTTCTCTGTGATCTTATCTTTGTATTTTCTACCGAAAACAAAGAACTAAAAAGCAGTAAGTCTAGTTGCTTAGATCCACACATAGGCACATAGGTGCGTGCCAAATCGGAGGGTAAAGAGAACTTTTCTTGAGCATCCCACGGCCCCTGAGGGCTCTAAGGACGGGTGGCCTCTGAGCCAAATGAACTTATCTTGTCCATTTGTTTCTCCTAAAACAGATTACAGCGAGGGAGCCCACACTGGATGCACTTGGGCCCCTCACTCACTCACTTACTCCCTGACTGAAGCCCATGGGCGCTTGACCATCTTTTGTTCATGGTGCATTAACTCTGTCACACATTAGCTCTGACCACAGCTAATTGACTGCACTTGAGTCAATTGCTGTATAGAGTCCATATTATCAGCTTTAAAGGGTCTTTAGCTTCAGCTCCCTTTTAACTAATCGTGCTCCTATGGAGTCGCTCGGAATTCTCTGTGGAGTAAATATTTTTAGGACTTTTTATGCAGACTTTCAGTTTTTGGTCACTATATCAGTTTAGTACAGAAACACAGAAGTGTGGTTTAATTCAGGGAGCTTCCAGAAGTTTTCTTGGATAGCACTGTCAGGAGAGCAAACAGTTTGGAAGACTGCTGGCAGAGAATCAGACGTGGGCCTAGGAAAATTGATGAGTGTCAAGGAGCCTGAGCTCCAGCACACAGACTAAATGGCCATATTTATTAGACGTTACAACAACAAATGGATGCTTATTGCTCTAATGGCCCTGATTTCCTTCATGTCTCAAGGAAATCCGCAAAGAGCAGATGCACAGTGCCGTTAGTAGTCAGTCATCTGACCTTAGCTTTAAAACAAAACAAAAGTTACTTAGACAAAAACAAACTCTCACATAAAGATTTTTTGCCCTTTTATAGTGTGCATATTTGTAATTATTCATTTGTATATATTACAGTTGTCAATTTAATATGTTAATTTAGTGCAACTAATTAAAAATGTGTTAAAATGCAGCTCAGGTATTTTAAAAATGTGTTAAAATACAGCTGAATACAGCAAGATACGCAAGCCATAGATGTCTGTCTGCACATGTACAATTTATAATAGACAATTTATAAAACTGTGCAGATGGAATGCAAAAATGTGTATGTGGCCAAAAATATCTTTAAAATCAAATGCAAACCAAATGGATTGTTGTAGACTGTAGGTTCAGTTATGGAAATTTACATAGAAAAAAATATTGACATTTTTGTAAATGCATCAACTACTTGCACAAAATCTTTCGCATTGTACTTCTTATGGCTCTTTCAGATAACAATATTCATGCAGTTATTCAAAGTAAGGCAGATTTCTATTTTCAGGTTTTTACTTTTTAGAGCCGCCAGTTCACTAAAATATTCATGTTTTTTTGGAGTTATGTCTGCACATGTACACACACAATAATTTGCACTTAATATAAAAAACTGTGCAAACAAAATATATATTGTCCTATAATAATATAATGTTGTCGAATTATATTTGGGGGTTTTCCTCAGAAAATATTTTCTGTATTTATTTATACATTTGTTTGTGCTTGCTTTGATGATATCAAGTAATTAATTTAATTTAAAAATGATAATCAATTGAATGCCCTAATTCACACTAATTTAAACGTATCTATAACCAAAGCATCATACAAACAACACAAGGATTCTTTGAAAGGAGAGTGTGTGTGTTTACATATGTGTTTGCGGACAATGCATATTAGCCTCTTGTGAGTTTCTCCGTGTTCTATAAACAGCTCAATGCTATTTAAATCTGGGTGTGACTGAAAAAGCCTTGCAGCACATTAAAATAGAGGCCTCTCAGTGCAGTAATTACTCCCAACAGGAGGGATTGTTTGACAAGGCACAAGGCAAGGGTCAAAGGTCACGCCCTGTCTGCCTCCCTTGTTTGCCAACATGGACACAAGATCATAGCCTGCCAAGGCGCTGCACGTTCTGTCACATTTTGCCTTGCAAACAACAACAACAGCTCTCAGCAACCCTGTGCCGTTTGGAAACACGAGTCTCAGGCCTACATGTTCTAATTCTATGAAATCACTCCTATGTTTGCCATTTTCTTGGTCTCTTAGTCGGCCTCACTGAATGTGGCTGATTAGTAATTATGATAAAGTGCTTGTTGCCGCGAGCAAATTGAGACCTGGGAGTCGTCCGTCCAGTCTGTGATTGATCATTAGTCTGTAACTGGCTGTGTCTCAAACCAGGGGTGTATTTTTAAAGCTGATCAGTGGTAAATGAGAAATGTGGCGTGAGGCATGGTGCCCGAGGCCTTAGTCACAGAGGAGATTGTGTGTACCTTTATCTGCTGGTATGCTGACACTGATGGAATATGAAATACAAACATGGTCTAACACATAGTAAAGAAGTAATTATGTAAATGAATAGACGATGGACAACATCTTCTGCATTTCTGTATATAACAATATTCATAGGATGGCAGATTGAACTGTCAGTTCACTAAAACAACGGACAGATTTTTAATTGTGGAACTGTTGCAATATCTCAAATATGTGTTTTTCCTATCCAAATTTAGTGCATATTACATATATATATATATATATATATATATATATTTTCTTTCATTGAGTGACAGTGAGATTCACATACTGGTAAAATTTCATACTTGTGCAATGTTGACTGATAATAAAATTCTACCATATACTACTGAAAATGACTTTACTTTTTTTAACATTCCATAGATCTGATTTATGAATAAATTCACTGTTAAGACTTTTCTCCATCATTTACTAAGGGGATTTGTGTGCACTACCTTTCTAAAAATGGATCAGAATTTTGTTTTAATGTTTTGAAAGAAGAGGAGTGTTCTGCTTATTAAGGCTGAATTTATTTGACCGATAATAAAGTAAAACAGTAATATTATTATAATGTAAAAGAACTGCTTTCTATTTAAAATAGTTTATTATGACATTTATTCCTGTGATGCAAAAATTTTCAGCAACCATTTCTCCAGTCTTCAGTGTGACATGATCCTTCAAAAATCAATCTTTTATGCTGATTTGGTGCTCAAGAAACATTTTGTGGTATTATCAATGTTGAAAACATTTGCGAAACATATTTCTAGAAACCTTTTTTTTTCAGAATTTTGTGATGAAAGGAAAAGTTCAAAAGAACAGCATTTATTTGAAATGGAAAGTTTTTGTAACAATGGAAAAACTGCCATTGTCACGTTTAATCAATTCAATGCATCCTTCCTGAAGATATGCATATATAAAATCTTACTTACCCTAAAGTTTTGAACGATAGCTGTTATTTAGATCAAAATCAGATAGTACAGAATGTACAACAGTTGTTTATTCTAAAACAACAGTTTATTCTAAATAAACCTTACTCTCAAACTGTAAGGTGTTACCTTTGGCAGCCCTACTATTTCTACATACAATATATAAGACACAATTCTTATCAATGAACTTTCATTTAAATTTGAACAACTAAATAGTAAAAAAATGTAATGAAAACCATACATTTAAAGGTGTGGTTTTGTGTTATTAGTAGACTGAAATCAACACTTTCCCAAACAATGGGGCATTGCAATGTTTGAAGGGTGTAGCTGTTTTACTGAAAGGGCACTGGCACTAAACCCTTTACTAGTCTCCTTCAGCTCTGTGATTTGTAGTTCAAGCTAATCTGTGGTGAAATGTCTGCTACTACCAAGGGGTCAAAATTTGGCTGGTTAGCAAAGTCCAGTTAGCCTCTGCGGGTAGACGCCGAAACTACTCATTTAACTTATAAAGAGAGTTTTCTATCTGAGTATCTGTGTATTCTGCACCAACTGAGCAACTGCCCTTGAGATGAATGGGAATGCTAATGGATAGCTTTCTTCAGATATTATAGAGCCCTTTAGCTACTAGACTTTCGTGTGAGGAGAAACAGTGAAATGATCTGCTGTATATTTACAGTACCAGCCACTACTTTCTCAAATTGCATGGTCTGGAAAGCTTGAAAAATGTAATATTCCATCGAGTTTTGAAGATGCTGCACACAGTAAAGTTTCTTTTTCTGTCACTGAAAATGTCTGTATATGAAATCTGCTTGCAAACACTCATTAAAAGTGGCGATTTGGGAACTAGGCAACTGCAGCAGATTGTAAACACACATAACCAGAAACAAGTGAGCCGCATTATTTCAAATTGCATGTGCGTCATAAAACCCACAGCAAGCAGTCCATTCAAAAGAAGGGTAACGGCACAATCTGTTCCAGAGTTCAGAGTGAAATTTGGCAGAAATTGATGCACCGCTCTTTTCTAGATTATGACATGGTGGAGAATTGGTGTTATCATGCCAAACAATTATTGTAACAGATAGTGGATCTTACTCATAAAGCACAACCAGAACACATTTCGGTTACACTTCATTTTAAGGTGTCCTACAGTGTAATTATACATTTAAGAACTGAGTAATATTAATGTACTACATGTACTGCTGTATGGTTATATGGTTACTATATGGTTCGGGTTAGGATTGGGTTTTGGCTTAGAGTTACTTGAATGTAATTATGCATATTTTATTGTTATTATGATAGTAAGTACATGTAACACGTGTAACAAGGACACCTTAAAATAAAGTGTTACCCAAATTTCTGTGGGGAAAAAAATTGAATGCTACTTACATACCCTTATATTGTCATTGTAAAAACATATATAAAACCTGGAAACTGGAACAATTTCATGTATTAACATACAGTCCATACAAATATGTGTGTTTATGTATGTTTAATACATTTTTGGGCATATATGTCATATACATGTACAGTATATCCATCTTAAAACCTGCCAAATCATGCTTATATTATATTATATTATATTATATTATATTATATTATATTATATTATATTATATTATATTATATTATATTATATTATATTATATTATATTATATTATATTATATATTTGTTATATTATATATTTTTATATTTTATATTATTTGAAGACTTGATATATTATATATCTTTATATTTTAAGATATGTTGATTTAATAAAGTTGCATTTGTTGACATAGGATTTCAACATATAATACCATATAAAACTATCATATAGATATTATTATTAACGTGTACATACAGATTTGATTTTTGGGATTTTATATGTTATAAACTTATGTCTTCATCTACCTAGAGAATGTAGTGAAAATTATATATTGCCTTATAGGTAACATGTATAGCTTTATCACTCTAGGCAATATATGTTGTATATTACATTTCTGAATGGATACATTCAGATTTATTCATTCTGCTTCCAATAAGCAACAAAAAAGATCAGTATAACAAAGGGGCCGACTTGTAAATCCACAGCACCCATCAAATGGACTGCCGGCTGACCTTTGCCCACTGAGCAGTATTTGTGTGCACTGAAGCTTTGGACTACAGGTGAGAAAGCTCTGAGCTGTCAGCGGTGTTAGACCCCTCTTCTCTGTGCTCTTCAGGGCGCCAGAGCACATGTGAGGCTGAAGGGAGGAATGTTAACAGTCGTCATTAGTATCTGGGCTTCTTAGGGGGAGAGGGGCCCAGCGGCCCTGCTGCGAGTATGTCACCGGCTCACGCCGCTATCTCTGTTTGGGTTTTCCCACGTTATGTCATGCATAGACATGCATGTATGCACGCACACGGAGTCGTGAGAAGCAGGTAGGGATTTTATTTAGTGTTTAGAGTCCGTGACTCCAACTGAGATTTATGGTTGCAGCAATGTGTAGATTTCACAGAAGGGGTCTGTAGTTCATGTTCAGTGTTTAGAAGCCATGTACTTTAAATGAATCATTTTAAATTAAACTTGGTACATTTTTTTAAATAGTTCAAAATGAAAAAAAGCAGTTCCAAAATATCCAATATATTGGATAACTATCGTATCCAATATATTGGATAAATGTCCAAAAGTATGGTAGTATATCCAGTGTATATACAGTATATAGTCAGTACAATGTATTTGTTTATCTGTCATTTAAATACATATTTTTATTTTTTGGTCCCACTTTATATTAGGTGGCCTTAATTACTATGTACTTACATTTAAATTAATAATTTGATACAACTTGATACAGTGCACTCATTATGTACATGTTTTTACATTGTACTTATATTTTTAAAAATACCTGCATGTAATTACATCTGTAATTATACTGCTGACCCATCCCTTACACCTTAACTCACCCTTAAACCTACCCATACCACCAAACCTGTCCCTAATCTTACCCATATCCCACCTCAGTAGCAGCAAAAGTGTTTTGCAATACAATATGAACACAATAAGTACATTGGGTTACACTTTATTTTGTGTCCTACACAAGAACTACATGCACTTAATATATGGTTAAGGTTAGGATTAGGCTTTGATTTAGGGTTACTTGAATGTAATTATGCATAATTTATTTTTATTATAATAGTAAGTACAAGTAACATGTAATAAGGAAACCTTAAAATAAAGTGTTACCGTACATTGCACTTATTTATTTTTTTATTTTTTTATGTAAGTGCATAGTAGTTAAATCCACCTAATATAAAATAAATTATTAATTTTATTGAGAAAGGTTAAATTAAACTGTAAAAGACATTTGTGATGTTAAAACAATTCTATTGAAAATAATGTGTTCATAAAAGAATAAGAGGGGGGAAAGTATCACAGTTTACACAAAAAATATTAAGCAGTATATTTCTTAATAAGAAACATTTCTTAAGCATCAAATCAGCATATTAGAATGATTTCTGAAGGATCATGTGACACTGAAGACTGAAAATGATGCTGAAAATTAAGCTTTGCATCACAGGAATAAATTAATTTTTAAAATATATTCAAATAGAAAACCATTTTAAATTCTAATAATATTTAACAATATAATATTTTTGGATCAAAAAAGAAAAAAACGTGGTGTTTGTATACATATAATCATCTTGTTTGATTAGCTGTAACACTAACAAATAATAGTTTAGTAGACTTGGTTGTAACTTCTGTTTGTGTCAGCTTTAAAATTTAAACTCTTCAAACTGCAAATTCCAACTCCATCGTATATTCACACAAGGGTTTAGAGGGGTATAAACCCTAGAGTGAACACTAACAAACAGAAAATGTCTCTTTATAGGGAACATATTACCTCATTACCCTGTGTGACCACCTTCACGAACAGCACTTTCTTGATTAGTAAATGTGTAACATTCCTTCGAACACTTTATGGACACTTGTGCGCTGAAGTCTGAAACCTCGCTCCCAGTTTGCAACATTAACAGCATGTAGAGTGAATTTATGGTGCGGTACACTGGAGGGTGAGATGGGCTATCCTGGAGGTCAAGACGACCAGGGCAGATAACACGAGCTGATCCAGGGCACCGCAGGCCACTGTCCCCCCCCTCTCAACCCATTTCATGGATCTTCATCCCCATCCGTGGCTCTTTGAAGTACCTGTGATTTAAGGTTATGAGAGGAGGACTCTGGCAAGGCCTCATTGATCTCGGAGCGTATCGGAGGCTGTGACTCTGCCACGCTTTTGTTGTGAGGAGATTGACCTTATTTTCATCTCTCAGTCAATGTCTGATGACCGGACGGTGGATCCAACCTCCGGCATCTGGCTTCTCTGAAGTGATGCTGTAGAGTGAAATACTGAGTGAGTGGGATAAACATTTGCTTTTATGCTGGAGGTGCCGGAATTCGGCAAGCAGATCTCGGACATCGAGGAAAGCACATGTGGGATCTAATGGATGGCTGGCTTGAAGATGATTGCGTGCTTATGTGATAAATAGGATTCTGAAGCGACATCAGATTCCACAAATCCTAATCAGAAACTATTGAGCAAGAAAACCGCTTGCCAAATTGCGGCAGATCTAGTTACTCCAATCAAATTATTATGGTGATAAATGTGTAACTAGTAATGCACTTGCTGCACTCACACACATCAACATTACTGGCTTGCTTGTTGTTCCAACATCACTCACAATCCTAAGTGTGTGAGGATGCGTGCCATGGAAAGAAAAATGTCTATGGTAGTTGTTCTTGTCTAATCCATACAGCTGTGCTGCTTTGAAATTTAACAAGCAAAAGAATTACAGCTCCCGAATGTCAAGCGGTTTATTTTGTTTTAATGCTACAGGAAGCAGCTGCCATCTACTGTATGTACACAGCTGAGCCTCTATCATCCATACTGCACTCTGCATTAGGTCTCTGCTAAAATAAAGGAAAGCTACATGATGCTCATTCTATCTTTAAAAAAAAAAAAATCTTATTATGAAATGTTATTCATTCTATTTTTTGCAAAAAAAAAAAAAAAAATTCACACTGTCCTGTTGTTAAATGACAATGTATGTAACAATGTTCTGTTGTTATATGAGAGAGAAAAAATATATATATATATATACTTTAAGACACATGTGCCATGTAATCTTTGGTTTCATATTGCTTTGAAAAACCTTTATACAATTTACAATAAATGTCTAAATTTAATAACTCTAAAAATGTCATGGTATAACCATCAAGTAAAAAGAAATAACATATTTCCCTATAGTTTGAAAAGTTTTAGATGTGTGCACACAAATGTTTTCAATGTTTAATTTTTCTAGGTAAAATGTTTTTTGTTAATTTTTTATGAATTATTAAATCTAAAATCTAAAATATCCAGAATTGTTCATTCATAAATGTCATTACGTTTTGTCATAAAAATGTCAAAATAACTGATATTGTAATTTTGTTTAGTAATTTTGACATACAGTCATGAGGGTTTGCAGATGTCCTCTCTGCTTTATGTTGGTTGCACTACACAAATTTGATTTGACAGACAAAAGTTTTATTAATAAGCAGTAAAGATGTTTTGTTAAAATATTGAAAAAAGAAATTGGTAGTAGCAGTAAAAGAATATGCCAAAGTAATTAATAAAATTAATTTTCTAAAATGCCATTTTTTTAAAATTATTATTATTATTATTATTATTATGATATCAAGACAGTTCTATCACTTTGACATCTTATACTTTATGCACTCCCTTAAAATATTAAAACCTATTTTAATACAAAAATTAAAAACATGGGGCTTTTTAGCATGTTAAAATGGTTTGTTGAATATTTTTATTTTGTTCTTAGTACTACATGTTAGTACTAAATATGTTTCAACCGCTTGAGCTTTAGACGTTCAGCGAACAGCTCTGTGTTCGCTTTTCCAGGAAGCAATCTTTAGTGATTGTTGTGACTGGATGTATTAGGCTATCAGGCTTCACAACAGTTCTCTCAGGTAATTGCTTGTTCATAAAATAATTGAATTATGAAGTCACTTACCACACAAAGCTCTGCTAATTCCCCTTGAACTCGGAAATAGTTTAGCTTGTAGCAGCACAGCAGTCTGTCATGGCCGTTGAGAAGTCGCTATTAAAAAAAAAATTAGTTATAATTGTGGGAAAACATAAACTCTTCATGACCAGATGATCACAGATGGGGTCTCCATGGCAATATTTCCAAGGAGTTGGAAGTTGTTGCAGAAACAAGAGTCACTGTGTTTACTTTTCTCGAAACGGTTTTCACATTGGTGTCCTTGGTGTCACTTCGATGTTGAGATTCCACGCCTATATTGTGAAAAGCTGCCCTAAAATGATTATATACTACATATAGCAATATGACTTTCCAGAACAAATATTTTAAAGGACATATTCCCAAGGCCTCAGAGCTTAGAAACCACTCCACATTAACATGATCTAGCGGTTAAGTTCTGTCACCTTTCAGCAGAGCTCTAACCACTGCAATGCTTGATTTAACTGTCAGTAGCACTTTGCAAATTTGGACTGTTTCGCTGGATCCTCCACTGCAAATGTTCTGTTCAGTAACATCACTTCCTAAATCACAGCTGTTCGGGGGAAAAGGTGAATAGACGGGTCCCGTACCAACCCCTTGTAGCTTTCAGTCTGAGATCAAGGTCTGTGATGTTGTTTGAGCTTCTCAAAATTGAGTGTGATTTATATGTCATGGGGAAAAACTGTCGGTTTTTGCAATTTTGACAATGATGACCTTATGAGTGGGGAATGGTGGACTCCAAAGGGCCTTTTTGGAGACAAGCTGCTGCTTCATCCCAGACAATGGTGCACTGTACTGCATTTCCGATTATTGCCTTGGATCGTTTTTAAACGTATTAGGTCACTGTGATGCGGTCGTTATCGCTGCTCTAAAGCTGACCCTCTGATCAGATTCAAATGAATGATCGTTTTGAGATCAAAAGATCATCTGTTTTTCAGAGATGGATGCTTGAATGAACAATTACATGGACTGTGTAGAATAAGAAAGAAAAAAAAACACGAAGGAATGATTAAAGATCAGCACCAGGTTGTCCACTTATGAGCTCTGACCACATTCCCACAAAATTTCCTTTTGGTCTACAACTTTCTAGGATTCCCATTCACATTATTTTTCTTCTGTTTGTCCATGTCTAATAGTTGAAACATATCTAGTTCTTCTTGGCAGTCGCCACTTACTGGTCTGCAACGGGATGAATTTGGAACGGATTGCAGATTAAACGTGAGGACGTAATTAGGCCTAAAGAGGAGATAATTTTGCTCCAGCCAGGCTCCTGTTGTTTTAAGTCCTTCTGGAAAATGTGGATTTTCCAATGATGGCCATTTAAAGGTGTCACTGTGGAGCCACGGTGAATTAAAGGGAGTCACTACATAGTCTAAACAAGCAATCTTCTCCATTATCAACAGCCTGACAGGATAATAGAGTACAACTGGTCATGTGACAAAGGCTATGGTGACAAAAGACCGGCATCTATCATTTAGCCGTCTGCATTGGTGCCCGCTTTTTATCAGCACAGTTTGATTTAAATGAAACAACAGGAAAGCAAAAGAAAAGAGAGTGAAAAGAAAGGCTTGATGTTAATTTGCTAATATCAAAAACATTTCATGAAATATATATTAAAAATTATTTATTTATTTATTTATTCATTTATTTATGTGATAAGAAAGGCTTCTAGTTAATATGCTAATATCAAAAACATCATGAAATATAAAAAAAATATTTATTTATTTATTTATTTATGTGATAAGAAAGGCTTCTAGTTAATATGCTAATATCAAAAACGTCATGAAATATAAGAAAATATTTATTTATTTATTTATTTATTTATTTATGCACGTATGTGATAATAAAGGCTTGAAGTTAATATGCTAATATCAAAAACATTTCATGAAATATTACAAATTTATTTATTTATTTATTTATGTGTGTGATAAGAATGGCTGGAAGTTAATATGCTAATATCAAAAACATTTCATGAAATATAAGAAAACATTTATTTATTTATTTATTTATTTTATTTATTTATTTTAATTTGTACCTCTAGTTTTTGTACAGGTTTGCTGTCATATTTTACATTAAGTTGTTCTTGTTTTTGTCTTAGACTTACGCTAATACAGCATCGATACCTTGACGAACAAAACACAAACTACCGAAAAAGTTCAAGAGGTTATAAAGGTAAATGATTTCATCTGCCTGACCCAAACTACAGCAATGAGCGTGGGCCAATAGCAGCACAATGAGCCGGTCCATTCCTCTGTGAGGTGGAAACGGCTAGTTAGAGTCCGTAATCTCCAGAGACGCCTCCAGCTCGCCCCATTCCCGAACCCCCCCGCCAGGGGCTTTTAAGTGGAACCTTCTGAACATCGAGCCAGCGTTTGCTGGATAGCAGGCAGCTGGACTTTGTCATGCATGACCAGGGACATTCTTGTTAGTGTAGTGTAACCTTTTCTGCACTAACACAGATAACACTGGCACCTAGCTGGGTCCTAATCTGCGTGCAGTGCCCAAGCAAGGGGAGGGAGACCGGGGGGGCAGCTAAGAGGCGTTGTGGGGGGGGTTAAATTATTCCAAACTGCAGGCCAGCAGTGGTGGCTTGGGACCCTGGCACCCCCAACGCCGGTGGTGACCTCACCGCGCTGAGAAAACAGAATCCCATTCAGGGACATTTACCGCATATCTGCTTGAGATCCTGAAGCCAAACTCCTACTGTAGAACAACACTGGTGCCGTTCCTCAGCCAAGTGCTTGACATTCGCTTCCCTTGTTTTGCTATCAGAATGCTTAGTTTGTCAGTTCGCATCTGCTTTATGCTGTCTCAGAAACCTCGAAAATGCAAACTGTGGTTGTTTTTCAAAAGCGGCCTCGACAGCATGCAATATAAATGAGTTGTAGACATGTTGCCGTAGTCTGTGTATTTAACTCCTCGCCGCTCGTGCAGATGATCCACCGGAGGATCAAAGCATCGAGAGGTTCTCTATCACATCGCTAAAATGTTCATCTAATCTCAATAGTGCTGTGAGGGATTCGCTGTTGGTGTGGAGAGCTTAGCTGCTTCAGGGAGAGGGGCCTTCAGACAGAGAGCACCAACATGTGTACTCCAGATGCCCAAAAGCGGAGGTGGGTGTGAGCCACGCTAGTGCTGACAATAATTCGGGGACAGCGGGTGTCAGGCTGAGAGAGGCCTACACCTCATCACCCCACCGGCTAATTGATTTCCAAATGAGCCGCGGTATTTCTGCACAGTAATCTTGAAAGGGGGTCATAAAAATGTCCGGGGATACAGGGTGTGCCGCGCTTTTATCTGAAAACCTAAAATGTCTCTTGCTTTCCTCTCCTCTCTTATTTCTACAACCGCTAACCTTTCTCTCTTCCTCTTTTCTTCCACTCAGGCTTTTTCCTCTTTACCTCTATTTACTAATTCTCTTTACAAGCTGGCACACCTGAATTATTTGCTCAAATTCAGCCCTTCTCTTTGAGAGGAAATGTCTGAGAGGGCAAGAACATTCAAATCAGAACCATATTGGTGCTCTCTGTACAGAAAAATGTGAGTATGCATGAAGAATTCCAAATCCTAATAGTGTTCCAAAAACAATGATACATTGTTTTTTTCCCATTTAGCTGCTGATTAGGTGATAAATCAGATTGGGGTTTGGTGTTGTGACATTGGCCATCAGTCTCTAGCATATTGTTGTAAATGAAAACCAGGAACCGTGAAAAACATGCCTCTGACATCTTTATCTTTTATGTCATCTTTACTGTGAAAATGTACTTTCATTTTATGGAGATACTTTTTAAGTTTCTTTTATATACCTGATAAAACCATTTTTTGAGAGTAGTGATACAGCTGTCAGGGTACAGTGAAAATGTGGGAGAAGTTAGGAAACATGATCAAATACTAACTGTAGCGTCAAAAGGAAAGCTGTTTCAGTGTTTCTTCAACTGTTTGAAAAGGGTCATTTAACATTGTTTGCGAAACTTTCTCTCGATGAATTCCACTGAGTATGAGAAACAACAATAAAACACTAAAGTACAATAAAATGCAGAGCATCATAATAATCAAACTGAAACTTTTTTTATTTGGCTTTTGTGTTGGGGGGACATTTACAGAGCTTAACTTTAACATTTGGGGATAATTTTGGGGTCAAAAATAGTTTAGTGACAAAACATTCCCTTGGAAACTAGTAGGAAAATAAAAGAGTTTATCTTGATATTATATATTTAATGTTCTCAAAGTAAGAACATTTGTATTTCCGACAATGTTGTAAAATATTGTAAAAATATTTTACAGTTGCATTATTTCGTTGATTGTAAATTTACCATCTGTGCCGTAACATATATAATATAGTCGACAATATTATTATACAGTTAAACATCCAAAAAATTTAACATTGAATATATAATTATATAACATAAATATATAAATTGTATAAATGGTATACCTTATCCTTTTCATAAAATCTGAATATTTCTAAATTATAATTTTGCTTAGACCTATAAATTAGACATTATAATGCAGTGTTTGAAACTGCAGGATGTTTCTTTGATTCTTTGATGTACAGAAATTTAAGTGATGGGGGGGAAATGAGATTTTAAAAAAATATCCATAACACTTAGTGCCTTAACTAACGTTTAACATAGTTTGTAACAAGCTCTGATGATCTGTCATGGTGTAGAATATCTCAAAACAAAAGTTTCCACAGATTACTCAGATCTGCTGTCCACACCACTTGGAAAATTTAAACTCTGCAGTATCTTCGGGTAATGCAGATGCTGGGAAGAGACATTATACCTGGCAGAGCTGACAGCTATCTGACCACTTGCGGCTCGGGTGGCATTTTGCCTCTCTCCCTATTATAGCCATCCAAATGTAAATATTTCCTTAGTTACCTTGCTTGTTGATCTATGGACTATTTCCATATTTATATTGGACTCAAAACATTTATTGGAGTCAATGTGAATGGACTAAGGTGTTGTTCCATTAACAGTAACAAACAGTTTGCACACAACTTCTTTTCCTTTTTATTTTTTTTATTTTTTATTTTTTATTTTTTATTTTTTTTTTACAGCAGGGAGCTACTATTCCATACTCAAATGAGGCAAACGAGTTGCAATAAAAGTGCATTCGTACAAGAAAATAGTAGTACTATTTGTTAAAAAATAGTAGTATTACTCATTATTATTTGCAGTCAAGCCCTATCATGTTTTTCCTTGGCAGCTAAATCCCACAAAAAAAAATAATAATAAAAAATAAATAAATAAAATAAAAATCAGAGCCTGATCAGAGTCTGCATTCTGTGAACCTTGTTTCCTGTTTGTCTTCATGACATTTAATACACAATCCAGACCAAACTCGCAGTTTAATCAGCAGCTTTCTGGAAACAGAAACAGTTCACCTAACGATTAATCTTACATGGAGCAAAACCGACTATACAAAATTATAATAACATTGATAATATTATAAGATCAATAAACTATAAGAGATTTGTTATTGAAAATACATGTATTTGTGTGGTGGTATAAAATAAATAGAAATGACAATTTAAAATGCACTATAAAATACAGTATGTTTACATTTTCAGTTTTAAGATTATAATAATCATAAAACATTTCAAATGTCAATCAAAGCATTAAAAAAATTATATTATATTATATAAATTATAAAAAATATTTCAGAGTGTAAATTTCCTTTATCTCTGGACTGATGGCTCCAGAATAGGCAGAGCTTGGTGGCTCCTTCTTATCAGAGCCTTGCTGAGCCTATCATCACTTTTAGGAACTACAAGGTGAACTTTGACCTCTGATCCCTCTCTTCGCTAAGATATGGATAAGAAACCTAGGTCTCCCAAAACTACTGATAAATGCAAACTTTTAAAAGCACATATTCACAGGAGAGAAGTCTGGAAATGTGGAACTTTCATCTCCTCTTAAAAGTCAAGAGACGCATTAGAGTAAATGAAGCAGAATTTTAAGTACAGAGGCATGGACGGCTATCGTAATAGCCAAATGAAGGATTTGAAGGGTAAAAAAAAACATTATGAGATTGGTAAAAGCAACATTATGCCATTGATTCAATAAATCACAGGCAGACCACATCACACGATGCGGAATGGACAAATAACAAAGTCAACAATGACACTGTGTCTGTTTCACATTACGATTAATCGTTGCGTATACAATATAACCATGTTATCAACTCTCGCTCTCCTGTTCCAAGAACAACCATACACGCTGGCATCAATTACCCATCCCAAAATTCAGTTAGCTCTTCTTTTCACGAAGCCGAAACAAAAGCCTATGGCTACGCAGAACCACAGTGGGGCTGAGGCTAAACGGATTAGCACCGGGGCTGCTGGGTATCTGGTGAGTGTCAGCGGTTGCCTGGTCAGGGTTTGAGTTTGCGAGCGTGTGTTCGTTGGACTGGTCCTCTCTCAGTCCCGAGGCTTCATTCACTGATCCGTTGTTTTGCGGAGTCGGGTTAGGGCGACAGGGAGAGAATTCAAGCATTTGCTGATTTGATTTAGCGAGGGCAATCAGTCGGGCAGTTTCTCTGATTTATAGCTTCCTGCTTCCATTTTGCTCCTCACGTTGCCCTCTCACATACTGTATCATGCTGCTAGTGGATGAGGGCACTCATACTGACCAAAACATACACATTTACACACGCAGGCTACTTATCAGTGGTCACTAAACACTGGGTCAGTGCTAAATGTATTTATTTAAAGATGAAGAAATGCTTCCCACACGGCAGTTAGGGAAATCCTCAATGACTTTCTGGCAGTTGGCATGCAAGACTTTTCGACTCAACAATATCATTTATTTCTAGCCCAGCAGTTGTGAGGCCGGATAATGGCGGTCTTTGACTGTGCCACCCGCAGACTGAGCGGGACAGTGGAGATGAAAGCTGGCACGCTGCTAACCTTTGTGTTACAGAGAGATGATTCTCCTAATTGCTTGTGACTGCACGAATAGCCATAAAGACGACTGCAGTCCCGGACAGTGTTATTAGGGTGTGCCCGATGCTTGTGTGCCCACACACACAGTCCTGTACAAAAGGCCTTCAGAGCTGAAGAAACCAGAGTGACCATTGTGTAGAACCGCTACGATTTACACATGGAAATATGGAGCCTAGAAACAGTTGCCAAGATTTTCAGTGATTGCATATTTTTCCCACAGATACCACAGCATTGCTAATAAACACCAGTGTTCTCTCTCTCTTTTTTTTTTTTTTTTTTTAATCATGGAAATTGCTGATGTTGGTCATTTATTGTGAACATTTGTTATACTATTTATATTTTATATGATGGACTGATAAAAATGAATCACTGAGGCTGTAGGTATAACATTTTAAATAAATAAATCTTTATTTGTTACTTTATAATTTGAGTAGTCCACTTACTATGAATTTGTAGCGAATTTTATTTTTATTTTTTGGTTATGTTTATATGTTATATATGGTTATATATTGAATATATTGTCTTGAGTAATCTAGACAAGGCTTTTTAGATGTGTTTTCAAGATTTTAATTTATTTTAAATATTTACTGTTAGATTTGGTTAATGCAATGAACTCTTTACGTATTTGATGTAATAAAAAATATAATGATTATAATGTTAATTTAACACTGCAAGTTTTTAAATAGTATATGTTCACTTGTAAACATGGTTAAAAGTAATATCTCATTGACTGATATAATCATAAGGTGTTTGAGAACTGTGCTTTAATATTTTAAAAACAGCAATTAATGAAACAATGAAAATGTATAAATCTTGCACTATAATCCAAACTTACTATTTATTAACCAATATATTTCTTGTTCTTTATATTGTATAGCCATTAGTGAATTACACATTTTAAATTATTAATAATAAATAATATTAAATGGTGACCATACTGATAAAAGAAATCTCATTTGTTCAGTAAGATTTTGTAAAAATAAAATACTATAACCTGTACTTTTACAGGTTACTTTGCTGGTTATTATATGGCTTTTGGCAGAACAATGGAAAATTTTAATGTTTCAAATAAAGCGATAGTTCACCCCAAAATGAAATTTCTGTCATCATTTACTGACCCTCATGTCGTTCCAATTCTGTATTTTTTTTTTTTTTGTCCATACAATGGAAGTCAATGGTCATCAAAAAAAAAATTTGTCACCAGCTTTCTTCAAAATATCTTCTTTTTATGTTAATTCTTTTAATTTTCATTTTTGGGTGAACTATCTCTTTAATGTGTTGATCATTTTATGTCTGTATTCAATTAACACACTTAATAATTATTTCTGCGTTATTACCCGTGAGAATTCAATTTGATGGTAACCTGTTCAGTGTTACTCATAGGCATAAGAGCAATGGGTGGTCCAGTTATGGCCCATTAAGAGCCTCTTATTTCCATCCACAGCTGTCCTCAGCCCAGCCTGCTGTCCAGAGTCCAGCCACCCATCTACCAGCTGGCCTTCAGTGCTGCTAAAGCCTCTGGTTTTAGAGTATGTGACATCAAGGCATCGGCGCAAAGGCCTAATCACGTTAACATCCACAACCAGACGCTCCACTCATTTGACTAATCAAAGAGAACGGCTCATTCAGAGAGAAGAGAGGCACTGTATGAGGTACTTCCTATCTCTTTTTCTTATCTGTTCATCCCTGTACAGCACCTATGCAGCATGCACTTAATGTGGTCTGGACTCACTCATTAGCTTCCACATGTTACCCGAAATGCTCTGCAGTGGGGGAAGGTTTGCATTGCATATACTGATGTTTTTTTTTTAAAGGCAATGGGTGAAAAAAAATATTCCATAGAAGGAATTATGAATTTTATTAATGTTGTTTATCTAAAAACAATTGAATGGAAAACAGAAAGTTTTTTTTAAACATATGCATTGTTAATCACATTTTGAGATCAAGTGACAGATTGAATCTTATGAAGAATTAATTTCTTCAAGTAAACTTTTAATAGGTAACAGCAATGAATTTTCACGTTAATGTGCATGTTCTTTCTGTGTTTATTTGTATCTATTCTACATTGTGTTTTAGCTGAGATCAAGTTGATTTCAATCAGTCTCAGCAGAACTTGAAGATTAAAATTATACTCGACAGCATTTGATTTTAGAAAATAACAATCATCGAAAAATATAGCAACAGCAACATATATATATATATATATATATATATCACTTTTGCAGCATGGACAGCATTCCAACATCAACACTTATCAGAAAGTATTCAGCAGGAGCCATTTCTGCACAGAGCGAAGATTGGCCCTATCCTGGTGGTGAACGATGTCTATAATGTTAAGCACAACAAATGACAAAACCATCCAGGCGCGTGCATCAGCACAAGGGTCAGGGAAGGTAAGGAAAAAGAGGCCCTCCATGACATATCTACTGTGGGAAACGGGCCGCAGAGTTAACCGAGCTTTAGTGTTTCATCTCTGCTTCATCCCATACACATTATCACTGACCTTTCACCCTGCAATAAGAAAGGCTATGTAACCCAGAGAAACACACAGCCATAAATCTCTTTATCCAGAGCTGTAAAAATGCAGGATATTCAAATGATGTGAATTGTGTCGAAACAGGAAAGTATAAAAAAAATTCACTTGCCTTTGTCTCAGTGTGGAAAAGTAACTCTCTCAATTTTCTCTGTCACTCTCTGTCCCTCTCTTTCCTGCCTGCTAAAGGGAAAGAATGCTGGAGACAGCGGAAGACTTGATTAACCTTAGTCAGAATGAACTCAGTTAAAACAGAGAAGACACGCAGCCACAGGAAATCTCACATAACAGCTTACATACACGCCACACAGCGATAACGGAAAAATGTGATAGCTAGATTGTTTTAGTCCTTGGCCTAATGAGACAGTTTTACTTGAGAAATGATCCAGTGAGACATGGACGTCTGTTAATTGGTACATACACAATTACAGCATGACGTACATTCATAATTGACTCTTTACAGATTTTTCACAACCACCTCACTGCATTGCATGTCTCAACTGACAGCAAACAAAACAGATATATCACACATGATTGTATCAAAGGAATATTCACTAATATTTTATTGTATATTTGTGGGACTTTTGCTTATATTTACTTTAGTTTCTTTCTATATAGAGAGCATAAAAACAGGAATAAAAATGACATTTTAGTTTTAGAAAGACTACAGGTTCCAAAAAGTTTTTGCAGTGATGCCAAAATGAGATGGAAAAATGCGATGGCTTGTTTTTGTCCTTGGTCTAATCAGATTTTATTCCTGTTTTTATGCTGTTTTTAATGAACTATCATTAAACATTGTTTGCAATGACGCGTTAGAAAATCCATTTTTTTGGTTCCCCAAAGAACTTTTCATTGAACAGCTCTTAAAAGAACTTTAGTGTGAAGAGTTTTTTAATAATTTAAAGAACCCTCTTCCAAGAATCTTTTGTGTAATGGAAAGATTCCATAGATTTTAAAGTTTCTTCATGTAACCACCAGTGCCAATAAAGATCCTTTATTTTTAAGAATGTAGACTTAAAGGGATATCTCACTCAAAAACTGAAAATTCTGTCATCATTTACTCACCCTCATGCCATTCCAAACCTCTACACATTTCTTTCTTTGTTGGAAAACAAAAGATATTTTGAAGAATGTAGGTAACCAAACAGTTTTTGTGACAGTTGAAAGTTTCATTCCATTCCATTCTTTTCCATTCCAGAAGAAGGTCATACAGATTCACATAAAGGTGAGTAAATGATGATGAAATTTTCATTTTGGGGTGAACTCTCTCTTTAAATACAAACATTAATTAGGTTTTAAGCTTTAAAATGTCAAAGCTGGGACATAAACTTGTAATACACGAAACATACTTGCTTTATTATTGCAAAGGCAGGTAAAAATATCCTGGCCTCACTCGTTCAAATGCTTGGATGGGTTTTATTTCAGCTAATGAGGTGTGAAGCCTTACCCTGAGTGTGTGTGTGTGGTGCTGCCCATAAACCAAAAGTGAGAAACAGCTTGTTTGGTAGGAATTAGGGGTTTACGTTTCCTTTTTTCCACTCACTGAATGGTTGTCCGTGTCTACATTTCATGCATGAATTTGATGTACTAATGGTTTTTCAAATATACCATCACAGTTTTGTGTGTACATTTTATTAAGCATATCAAAACAAATTGTAATGGAACATGAATTCTGTGAGTCAAGTCGACGAAATGATTTCATAACCAACCATCATTTTGTTTTCCAAAGCTTTTCTTTAACATGTCTGTTTTAAGTAGGTATCGCTCTCAGTGGTTGATTAGTTGCCTGGGCCTCTCTTATTGTCATCTCATGACTGTCTGTGTCTCGCAGACATGGGGCCCCTGAGCAATGCAGCCATTTACTAAGGTCATTACAGAGAGAAGCTTTGTCATTAAGACCACATGGGTTCTCCGTGAGTCATGCTAATGACTTTTTGCATTTGTTATTTTATTCTGTATATTCTCCTTCACGACTGATTTCTTAAACGGTTTAGAGGCAATTGAAGTGAACATAGTATCACCTTCAAGTGTCTAGAGAGGTGTCTGGGTCAATGTCATCCTCTCAGACAAACATCCTTTTAGCGGCTCTTTGAATAAAGCATGGCTATTGTTCTGCATTGACAGCACATACTTGGAACTGTCAGTCAAAGTGTCACGAAGGGTATATTGACGAACACAGAGATTACGTTATCGCTGAGAGTAATAAATCCGATACCGTTTAATGCAGAGCATTTCAAGTATTTTTACAGCTATATAATCGGTGTGACAGAAACTGCCAGAGCTGTTATGACATGGGAAAGTTGCCTTACCACCCAGGTGCTAACACCCTTTTGAGCAGCTCTGCTTAGCATTGGCGTCTCCTCCAAAGCTTTCAACAGCACCGTTACTCAGTGGTGCTTTACAGACTCACAAAGACCTCTGGGAGATGTAGTCCTTCAGAGTCTTTCGGAAACCCAACAGAACCCACTCATATGAACGGAAGAATCCTGCTTGTGTAACATTTTGCTGCTGTGTTCAGAGGTTAGCCTTGAGCACAATCACAGGATGGAAAACACAACAGATTCCTCGCGTTCATTTTAGCCGGACTAGTAAATGCAAGCCGCCATCTGTTTTTTTTCAGTGAATGCCAAAAGTAACCCAAGGGGATGGGCGAAGCCTGTGATTGGGTCGGCACCCTGTTGCTTCAGAGGCCTGGTCTCTGTATCAAACAACGCCATGCTGGAGAAAAGACTCGTGGCACAGGGGATACTGTTATGGAGGCAGTGACCTGGATGTGTGTCAGTAGGGAGTGTGGTTTATCTCCTCTCTATTTGTCATTTGTTCTTTTCCTTTTTCTATCACTCCTCCCCCATTTCAAAAGGGCAGTTTTGCTTCCCTGCTCTACGCCTTCTTGTTTTCCCTCTGTTTTTCCATGAAATCACTCGTCTGTCACTAGATCCTAGCCATCGTATGCAATTCAATTGTCTCGGAGGACGTCGCACAATGAGTTCCTTGTCCTCTTTGATGCTTTTGTCTTGAATGATGCCAGAAACAAAAGCCACGGTGCTTTTAAACATTTTAGCCTCTGTTTGTTTTATTTCAGTCAGAATTGAAAGTTGACCCGAGTCTCATTCGTATCGCAGTGCGCCATAAAAAAGCCTCATGGACTCCCGGATTTACAACTCACGGTTTTCCTTCAGGGCTTTGGAGGCCATATTATACCTGAATTAACTGATCCCCCCAACCCAAAAAACTGAACCCAATGCATTCTAAGCCACTAGGCGGTCAAGGCCCATAAAAGCCTAACAGTCTCTGCTGTGGCTGTTGGTGGTCTGTCTTGTTCCTTGGCCTTTAGATGGCAGAAGGGGCCTTTTTGACTGTCTGTGTGTGTGTGTGTGTGTGTGTGTGTGTGTGTGCGTGTATACATACATCTTTTGCAGGGACGTCTGAGAGAGAAAAACATCAAAAGGCAACATAATCCAGGTACAGGGCTTCACTTTTAACTTTTCAGCAGCTAGTGTCTGAAGCAGCTACAAAACTGTGGCCAATGGGACGAGAAACTTGATTGATGCTGAGCACAGCTTGATTATTAGGAGATTTAGCTGCCTGTTCATAATATAGGGGTTTGGTCAGTACTGACATTCATTCACGGTTGTATCTTCATAATCTTTAACTAGATTGAGACACAGGATTCTGAGAGCCGAACATACATTCATTTAAGGTGGTTAATGTTGTAAAAATAAAGAATGCTTAGGTTAGCATTTAATGTATTGTTGTCATCTTTTCATTTCCTTTTTGAATTTTTATTAACGTTACTTTTCTTTTCCGTTTGGCAGTTGTACATTGTACAGTTCAAAGAGGCAGGGGAATGCAGCCTTCATGTGGCCACCTGGGTTCTTCAGAACATGCTTAAAGGTCTGGGTGAGTAAGAGGGTTCCTTGGGACATTTTTTCCTGTAAGTATACAAGTCTGGTTGGAAAAGTCATACAGAGGGAGCTGTGAGGGGGGAAGTGAAAGAGTACACTTTGGGGGCTTCTCAGGCTCTGTCATAATCTTTATTGCATGATGTTATAGAAAATGAATGTTTCTGGATCATTGAGATTGACATGAGCTTACAGTTTAAGGGTGTATGACTGCATAACATCCAGTTTTATTTTTCTCTTTCAGTGTCATTCACATGCGTATCGTTTTATAGTGACCTGGTTTTATTTTGATCCAGTCAAGAGGGATGTTAAAAACAGCGATTGAAAGCCTTCCACGAAACCACATGTTTGAAGGGGTTTTTATCTCCACCCAGTGGTTTAAAGGGCTAAATGCTACAGGTGAATGCTTTGCCGTGAACCTTCTCAGTGATCTAATACTGTATGAATGCATGCGCTTGAAACTGTTTTTATATACAGGCATATTTCAAAGCAATATTTACACCAAACCAATCTTGAAAGCAAGTCTTTTCAAAAGAAAAAAAAAATGTTTTCCAACAAATTAGAAAAGGTAATTTAACATAAAATCATAAAACTGGTGCAAGACGACAGTCGGCTAATTATGTGTCAGTGTTTTTGTAAACAGTTATGAGGGCTGGTGTCATTTTAATTGTGATGGTAAAAATTTAATTGTAAATGCATTTTTTCCCTACTCATTAAGCACCAAGTAAATGTTATTTTCTGTTTCTTCGTTAAATTTTCCTAGTCATAATGAATAGAGATTAATATTTTAAAAAAATAGCAATAGTTATATGCTGCTCGATTAGGCCTACAGCTTCGAGACTGGAGAACTTCATTCTTTTTTTATAATAAAATTTTAAAATGATTAAGTTGTCAGTGCAGCATATTTTACCAGTATAATACAGCACACCATGAATTACGGACTATACGAAACCCAATCCAAATAAAGGGCATCGATATTAACGACTTAATGACAATTTTCGATAATGTGCCGTTATTATGGCAATATATTTTCAATTTCCCTGGTTTTGTTTTTTTTATTGTTCAACCTTAAAAATTGCACGCGCACGCATTGCCCATTCATGAAAACGCTTATGAAATTATTTTCAAATTTGTAAAATAATGTAACTTTCTGCAGGAAAGAAAGAAAGAAAGAAAGAAAGAAAGAAAGAAAGAGCTGTTATAATGTCTTGATTGAATATCCAGTTAATTATTATTTTCATTTAATACTCAGTATTTACTCACGTGTTTTCTATGTTACAATTTTAAGCATACGATAGTATTTTATGTTAACAAAACCTTTGTATGAAAATGAATGTATATGTTATTGTTTTATTTTTATTTATTTATTTATTTATTTTAATTCAGTGTTTTCCCACCTAATTAGCCGTCTGTGGCATCATCGGTGATTACGGAATGATCTTGTATAGTCTAGTCTTCATATTTGGTGATAAATGTTTTAGACAAGCCACTCTTGACATTCTTACTCAATATCCCCGATGAAGCCATAAAGGAGAGAGCTGGAGCTGCAGCAGAACCTGTTCTTTCTCAATGCACATTTGAGTCACTCTGACCGCACAATGATGGATACCCACTCCAAACTTCTTCCCTTCACATTGCGTCCCAAATATAGATTTACAGGTGTAGCCTACAAAAAGTTGGGCAAATGGTGCCATTTCGCGTTTGCTGAAAATTACGAGCAGTTAATTATTGCTCACCCCAAAAATTTCTGTGTAAACAATTTATAACGTAAATTTATGATGTATTTAGTAATGTAATTGAGCAACTTAATATGCAGCCTAATTGTTTTTCGTAACAACGTTTGTTATCGGTGTTTAAGGCATTTTATGCATAAATTAAATGAAGACTTTTAAATATGAACCCCCAAAACAATAGAACTTAACACATTCCATTTAATGTAATCTTTTTTGTCAGTTTAATGATAAACACCATGACAAATTTTCGTTCTTGAGTATCCAACACATCACATTATTATTACTGTATTTATTTTGAATAGGATGACAGTAATCGTGATCAAACGTGAAAGAGAAATGGCTTTAAGAGCCATGTGTCGTATTGGCGCTGAAGTCAGTATGAATGTGCTTTCCATGTATAATGCACACACACCTCTGAGTTTTATTAACTTGGTTTCTTTTTTACAACGTAGTAATGTGTGAAAACGGGGAGGGTTCATAGTCAATTAAGACTAGAAGCAAATCTCCACAGTGTTGCACTGAAGAACTCTAATGAGGATGATGATGATGATGATGATGATGATGATGAAGATAATAATAATAATAATAATAATAATAATAATACAAACCAAACAATCGCACTTCGACTAAAACCAATAACATCGGAAACCTTAAATGAAACTGTCAAAGTGAAATCAGTGCGCTGATATTAACATGAGATAAGCATAATTGTGATCATCAACTTGATGAGAAAATTGGATAGGCTATTAAATTAAATCCTTATTAGAAGTACAAAGCTAAAGACTGAGATGGAGCAGATAAAATAGTAAACAATGATGCAATCAGCAGTAGCCATGCTGCGCAATATTTAGGGTCAAAATAAACAGCCTAAATAGGCTACCAAATATAGACAAACAAGCCGTTTCGTTATCTGTGCAAAACAGTGTAGCTGTGGAGGTTTTCCAAACAGTGGACTTGCGAATGTAGTATGTTTCTCCAGCAGTGTTGCCACCAGAGATCAAACAGTTTGACACTGGCGCAATGAGCGCAGCTTATGAAGGGGATCCGAGTGCTGTGTTGGGTGCTGGCTGGGGAAATGTTATGATCTTGTAATTACGGGTCTTGGACAGATGCATTATCCAGGCTCAGTGTTGGAGCCACTGGATATTATTGTATCCAGAGAGCAGGAGGGCCAGACACCTACCATCGGGGAGAGGGGCTGACCCTGCTGGCCCTGCACTACGGCTCCTGCGCCATATTGCACATTTAAGCACCAGGGTTTTCCAAGTTCACCGGCGTTGTTGACTAGCAGGCCAGCTTTGAGGGGAGATGATGTCTACATTCTCCAAACGAGTTCCCAACAATCCTCTTGCTGATCTATGGCCGTGGGTCACTGGAACGGCAAACCTATTCACATATTCATATGTATTAACCCGTTTTGTTTCATATTAGTTATTAGTTTTGTTTCCCTTTAGCGTTTGTTCAGATGTCTGCAGGAGAACATTCAAATTTACTATTGTATTCTTTCTTTCTTTCTTTCTTTCTTTCTTTCTTTCTTTCAAGATCTTTGCTTTAAACGTTAAACTACGTTTAAGTTAATTTTGTTGCCAGCGATAGGGAGACCTGAGTTGTTGGTTTTTTTTATTTCTTCTTTTTTTTTTTGGATGTAACTGATATAGCTAATTTTTCTCATTGTCTGCAAACGAATTTAGTAGGCTAACTATTGCATTAATATAGCTGTAACACTAGTTATAAAATATTTAAAAGTTTGCGCGTTCAAAATAATTAATTGGCCCAATATGTCATCCCAAACACCTAATAAAATTGGAAGCAAGTAAAGAAATACGCAAGCTGACAACTCTATGTAGACAGTAATAAGTTTTTGATGAAAAACTGATTAGGCTACCATATAATTTTAACATATCAATGTAATCACAAATCAAATAAACCAAAATTATTCAATTTACAGCTACTTCCTTTTCTATGTAGATCCTTATATTTTAAACAAATCTTCTACTGCCACCTTAGGAGGGTTCTGTATGATAGTGATATCGATATTTTAATGGGTTAAAATAATGGTGTTACAGTTTGGTGTGCATATATGGCAGTCTTCATGGGTATTATGGAACAATGCCCTAAAAATAATAACTAAATATAAGAGAAAGAGTTATGTGAATTCATTTGTGAAAGCTTCTTTATTTTAAATTGCTCATCGAATGGACTCCTTGTTAATTCCGTGCAGATAACGGAGATATAGCTATACTATTAATTCGAATCCAGACAGCATGAAGCAGTTCAGCAGTCGTAGCAGTCGTTGGTTATACCTCTATATAAAATGTCATGCTCTACTACATGAATGTCTTCCGTCGGCTCTGGGGTCCTGGAATAACTCTTTTCTTAATCCCACAAGTGTCAGACACCGGCGAACGTCAAGCGTCCTGTATGGCATGATGTGACAGTGGACGGCCCCTGTCAAAGAGATACGGCTTCATGCATAAACAAACCATAAAACATACCTCTGCGATCACGGCCTCGGTAATATTTAAGATGGGGTTCAATAACTCTACTTGCTTGTGAAGAGCGCTTGCCCGTGTCTCACATGAAAAGCTCACCTCAGACAGGTAAAGAAAGAGCGTTTGATGCTCTTATGCTGGTTTTGGCACAAGCTCACAGCTGTGGCACACCTGTGGAGAACTGTGCGATGGACAGAGTTCGTGAAGGCCGTTTATAGTGTGAATGATAGAAGACTCTAAGCATCACGGACCTTAGACAGGCAACATGCTCAGCTCGTTTAAGAAGCTCATATCATCTCCTCTGTTATCTTATGAGGTGCGCTCATAAATAAGAAGAGTTTTGATCAAAAGAACATGTTACTTTAATGCCCATATGAGATATAGTCCTACCCTTTGATACTGCCTTCATAAAAAAGTTGAATGAAGCCTAGTTCTGTCAAAATGTTTTGCCTCAAGTTTAGCCAAAAGTAAATTAATCTGCTCACTATATGTTCACTTTTTTCGATATATATATATATATATATATATATATATATATATATATATATATATATATATATTTTTTTTTTTTTTTTCCAATACGCAAAGGAAACGCGCTGTTTTGGAGATTTATTACGTTAATTTTGTTTAAAAAAAATAGTATTGCACCATTGATAACATAGACTTTTTTCTATGCATATTTATTAATTTATTTATTTTGAAAACGAGGCTTTAATGGATATAGATGTAGAGTCAGTTCAGTAAGGTCTATTTAAATCATACATCTTGCAGAAGGAAATGATGCAGTTCCAGGCGCGTCCATCATCAGCACCACAGTTGATTTCATACTGGCCTAAATTCCTGCATCCAAATGAGCATGTCTATGAAAACATGGAGCAAGGGATTTTAATAAGCTAAAGCAGGTAGACAGTATAGGCCTATGTTAAACTCTTATGAATTTTAGAAGCGTCACCACTATGCTGAAAACAAACAAACAAAATCATCTTAAGCCAAGCCTAAGGTACTTGGTCTTAGCTGGTTTAAATTAGTCTCACAGCCTGGCCAAACTGGTTAAAATGGCCAAAAAGGCTTTCTATGCGTATTCAGCACGTCTCTCAGTTTGACGAGCTTAAAAGTGACCTTTAAAACCAGTCAACAGACCAGCCAGGTTGGGAGACCAGCAAACCAGTTTTGACTGGAAGCCTTTAAAAATAAAGTAATTTATCGCATTGTCTCAACCATGACATATGACTAAGGAAGTCAATCAATCTAAATAATCACTCACTCAGAAATTCTTGATTATTTAGTACAGAATCCTACATTGCGTTTGAGGCGGTGGTCGCCGGGTGATGGTGGGGGTGGTTTGCAGGAAACAATTATGGAAACAGGGGCACTCCCGTCCTCAAGCACAGGGTCTGGGTTATACCCGCATTATAGAGGAGGACACCTTGAAAGAGGACCAGGCTAAACAACCTGTCATCATCACACGGAACAGCTATAGCCATATCAGTATTTGTATTTACGTACTTTACATATAGAATTGTTTCAGAACTCACACAGGTGTACTGGCAAACTAGTGCGTGATCATAAAGAACTCAGTATACACAAGACTGTATTTCCCCGGGGAAAAAAAAAAAAAAAAAAAAAACCTTTGAAATCAAATTCATTTATTCGAAACAAATTTAGACGATATCCAGGGGTAAATCAGGGCACAGAACTGAAAAGAGAAAGAGAGAGACAATGAGAGGAAGGGGGGAACAGACACACTCCTTGTGACCTTGTCTCCATTGGATCTGCATCAACGGCCCTGTCTTTCAACACATAGAAAAAAATACAATTTATCGACTTCAAAGAGAGCAGATCGAACTAGCCTCTTCCATGGCCCCGACAATAAACGCTAATATTAAACTAAAACCAAAAATCCAATTACTCAAGACATTTGCTATAAAAGCGGAGACCTTTGGTTTTGAGAATTGTGGTTCTATTTTTTGAGCATCATGACGTTTGGCATCTGCTTGGCATTCATGCCGACGAACGAATTGCGTGAGAAAAACACTATTAAAATACACCAAAGCACTTTCCCAGGAGAAGCAGCACTTCCAAAATAATAATAACAGAACATTCATGATCTGTTATTCTCCTTAATATCGTGCAGATCCGCTCCTGCTTCCGCTATCATTTTATTAATGTAGCTATAATAAATCTCGGATGACTCTTAATATATATATATATATATATATATATATATATATATATATATATATATATAATCTAAATATTAAAATTTAGAAGTTATGATTTCTTTCTATTTCTTTTGTATATTTAAAATAAATTATTTTTATTATTATTAGGCTATTATTATTATTATTATTATTAACGACATATTTCAATAGTTCTACAAGGCCACGGTTCCCATTTCTCCGCCATCACAGAAGTGTCAAAATCACAAGGTCTTTGTATTTTCTCTGCGGTGTCAGGTAGACCAGACGCAATTTCAGGCGTCAGAGAGGCTCGCGCTGTTGTTGAGTCAGTTGTATTGATGAAATGCAGTCATAGAGAAGGCAAGGACTTCATCAATCATGCCAAATTATAGCCAAAACTCTGCCATTAGACCTGAGAAGCATAACATCACCACAGATAAACAACATTTTAACGACAAACCTTTGATAAATCCATGGACAAAACCGAAAAAGTATGGGCCGATAGGTTATATATTTGCAAAAAAAAAAAAAATAATAATAATAATAAAAATAAAAATAAATAAATATAATAAAATAACGTGTATTTTGATTGAATAAAACTTTTATTGTTTTCACTAGGCCTATTTAACTTCTTGATTAGATCTTCGAGGTCGGGCAAAGTAATAACATGAATCATATAGTTTATTTTATTATAAGAAGTAAGGGGAAACCGGGGCCAGTTGTCACACTTTTTACACCAGTGAATATTTGTCAGAATAAGTTTATTTTTTAACGATAATTTATGGGCGCATACCTAAAAATTTTGGCTACAAAAAACAGCTACTGTTCTTTTAAACAACTATTGTTCTCCTAATCGTAATTGCATAAATGTGTAGCATTTAAAACGTGACAACTCGCCCCATAGCCTACTTTTATTCTTGCACATGCAGTCTTATAATATATCAGCAAATATACATTTCTTGCATTCAAGCTTAAATCTCAGAAGTGAACAGTCTAATAATCACATACTCTTTTGCTTCAAATGAACTGGGGGAAAAAAAAAATAATTCTGTTGTGATGCCTTTCCTATGCAAAATAATCTTGGAGAAAAAAAAAATCCTAATAATAAAGTACATAGAACAGTCACATTCTATGCGACAATAGTTTTTTTTTTGTCTGTCCGGTAAATATTTGCTCGCTAATTTCCAGGAAGAATTTATTAAATTTATTATTAAATAAATAAAGGTTGTCGCGTAATTTATTTAAATGTAAATAAATAAATAAATAAATAAATAAATGTGTGTGTATATATATATATATATATATATATATATATATATATATATATATATATATATATATATATATATATTCATATTCCAATCAATGAAAATAAATGTCATATGTAAACATGCATTTTTTTTATGCTAAGGATCAGTGGACACACAATGCACACGTGACTATGCAAACAGCGATTTTCACATTTTTATTTTTGTTTTTGATACAATCTGTAAGTGCATTAGTGTTATCATTCTGAAATCTATATTAAGCAAATCTTTTCTGCAATTTAACTACAGTTAAGAAGATTTGTTCAAACAGAACTGCATTTGCTGGATAAATACCTAATTAATGCAGAGCATAGTAAAAATAAAGATCAAAAAACGTGGACAGATGAGTTGTAATCTGTTATTAAAAATACAGTTATTTCAGCACTGGATAACAATGGTCAGTATTATGTAGTTGTTGTAATGACATTTCACAAATAAATGCTGCAGCAGTTTTCTGAGTGGTTGAGTGCTCATAGCATTGTGACATGGTAAATATGCCAAAAAAGTGCAAAAAGACAGAATTCACTCTTATAATTGAGAGAAAAAACACAAATCTTAGTTAAAATACTCCAAAATAAAATTTAATGTTTATAAATCTCTATACTTAAATATATACATTATGTGCAAATAAAATATCCAACATTAAATTAAACTATGCAGAGTGTGTGAATAACAATAATTGTATGCGTTATTGTGTATATATTTAGTATTTAATACTCACTATTGGCACCCAATTGTAGTCTGAATAAAAGAAAAAAGAAAAATACCCACATTTATGAGCTGAGAGTAAATATTCAACTAAAAGACAAGATGTCTGATGAATTATTTCATAAAAAGAAAATTTCTCTGGATGAACATACTCAGATGTTTAGATGAAACAAATTTCATTTGCTTTTATATGAAGTATTTGTGTGTACGTAATTTCTATATGATTGGAAAACAGTCTAACAGAATGTGATGCACAACAACACACACACACACACACACACACACACACACACACACACACAAAACATAAAAATAAAGTCAAAAATCTGTAGAAAGGAAGATGACCAAAAAAGGTACCAAACCTATGAAAGATATGTAATAAAAATTCAGTGCATACAATATCTCACGGGGTTTTACTCTTCTCAGGGATGATGAGACATATGTGACAATGCACAAACACAAAGTCTCCTAAAACAAGAAAGTACACACAGAATTAAAATTAAAAAATGCTTTTGTTCATAATCAATATTATAGGTATGCTGTTTTAGTCTGTCAATCCTTTGATATCACAGTGACCGTATAATGTCTTAGACTTGCCTGAATTTTGTAGATACGGCAAAAAGCTGACATTCATTTGATAAGCACGAGAGGTTTCCAAATTAGAACGAGGAAAAAAAAAAAATAGATGTCTTTGTAAATATGACACAAGCTCCATAAAGTCTACATTCAGCTTTAACTGACTTCATAGCTTATCTCATATATCTTCATGTAGCTACATGGTTTTGCATGTTTAAGCGGTTTGTGGTAGATAAACCTTGTCGCTACAATTGCTAGCCTGCTAACAACTGACTTGCTTTTGCTGATTCTTCACATTGTGGCTGTCCTCCACTCTTCTGCAATGCAGCACATCATATCAAGGGCTTCACTCACAAGACTTCAGTTTAAAATGACCTGCAGAGTTCTGACAGTGTTTCTTCCAGCTTCAAGCAGAATCCTGCCTAGTGCAGTCACTAATGTTTTGCGTGCCAGCAGTCTCTCTTTAACGTGTCAAGCGCTGTAGTGCCTAGGCCGCCACGTGGCCGATCAGATAGATGTTGTCATAGAGGTGCCCTACAAAGTCCTCGCTGATGTTCTGAGCAGCCCGCCGCGTGTTTCGGATAAACTCCCTCTTGGACATCTTGTTCTTTACGTGAGGGCTGGTCAGATCGATGGAGAGGAGGATGAGGGAGTAGCACAGCACGTACACTGCATCTGCAAAACCAGAAGAGAGAGGTGTGTTGTTTATGACGTTAACGTTGTAACCCCTTCTTCAAATAAAAATGTTTGCATTATGCAGAAACCTCTTTAATAAAGACATACGTAGAATGACGCTAAATGTGAATGGACGTCAATTTCCGAAATGTTTCAACAGATGATTTATAAAGCATCCATGCTTACAAAACAGTTTCCTAAATGCATCCCACTTTATAAATCACAGCTCATCTTAAATTCAAGCACAGAGTCTACAGAGTGCCCACAAATATCTCTTTATGGTTCAGAAGCACAGCACATATCATCATGGCCAAGTGTGTATATAGTTATATCAGGGTTATTATAGCTAATAAAAAAAAACGAATAAAAAAACAAACTTGAAATAAAATAAACGATGAAATAAAATAAAATATAAAAAAATTGCAACTTTATTGCAGCGAGTTGCCAAAGCAACATTTCGCATTTTAATTTTTTTTACTTGATGTACTAAAATAACTATGAAATAACTAATATATATATATATATATATATATATATATATATATATATATATATTATAAATTAATTAATTTCACTGATATAATTATTAAAAATCAGTTACTCATCTGTGCATATAATAATATTAATGCATATTGCAATTGTCTATTTAACTTTACATTTTAACAGACAATGTTGGATAGTTTCATTTACTGGTATATATGAGTGAAAAAGGTTTGCACATGTGCTCTTTAGTTGCTGTACACATAACATTTTCACTTTAGTTTTTCCCTTTATAAATCCTGATTTGCTCCTCACTTTTTCAGAATTTAAGCTCAAATCTGATTGTACATGTGTTAATATATGAAGTCCCTGGTTTGCATACTTCAGAGAATTTATCCAAATAACCGAGAATTTATCCATGCACACACTTCTTTTTAAATCTTTAATGTTACGATGAGAATCTAAAGATCGAAAAAAAAACCTCATCTTGGAGCACATCTTGGCTTGAAGAGTGAGTTCTGTCAGTAATTTATAATAAATCTTCCTGCTTGTACAGTAGCACACATGCACTACAAGTCACATGTTATTGCAGTAGGTAACTGTGATTGGTTGGACTCAGAGCAGGGTCGTCTTTTGCTAACACTTTAAGCCAGCAGGCTTAGCTCAGCTTTAGAAGCAAACGACAGTGTTAGTACAAGGATTTCTCACATGCTGCTCTATACAAAGACAAGATCACGCAGATCTGCAGCTATTAAATTATGGTTGACAAATCAATACATTACAATACTAATCCTGCAATCTGTGATTTGTATGTACCAATATTAGAACCAGTATTTCTGCTTTCATTTTTGCTTAAGGCAAAAATCTGTGTACGTCACTTGTGACCTGCTAACACACCTGACAACCAGCAAAGCAAATCACAGTGATCTTGAAGTCACAGTTACACACTAGATCACTCTGTAGTCTAAGTGCCAGTCTGGGATCTTTTATGACTGAGCCGTACTTCACTTACCAGGACTTAAGCCCACTTCCTGCACCAGGGTGGGGTTGCAGGCACAGAAACGATGAGAAAACTTAGTGATGAGGGTCTCCAGGTACTCGCCCCTCTCCTCCGGAGCATGAATGTGTCTGAAGAAGTCTCTTAGTGCATTAGGGAGGAACTGGTTACTAAAGTTATGAAGTGTGACAAGCTCATCCAAGACATCTCGCCTGCAATACAGTAGTTTTAATCCACATTATTATCAGCAGCAGATTACTATTTTTCCATCCAAAACTAAATTTGAATCAACATTTATCAGCTGTAGATTATTATGTATTTATAATGGATATTTGTGTGAGTATAAATATATAAATTGACTGTGCCCTTATTTGTTTTCCTCCAAAAATGAGCAAAGTTCATGGTATTGATATTCACAGCTTGGTTTAAGTTATAAAACTGCACGTCTTATGCATTAATAAAAGACATTAATAATATATATTAAGAAAACAAAACAAAAAACAAACCGTTCATCAAGATAAATCCGCAGCATCTTCCAGTTCAGCATTCTGGTATAGAATATAAACTTGGCAATTTCCTTCGGGTAGTCCACAAGAATACCTCTGGACATGAAGTAACTGATACCCTGAATGAAAGAACCCACATAAAACAGGGTGTGGGGATTAGGGGGAAAAAGAGAAGGAGGGGGCACGCTTTTTTACCAGACACCGCGGTTTAGTCCGGAGCAAGGCTATCGCATGTCCTTTAAGTGGACAGCTAAAGCTTTGCTAATCTAACCTAAGACACGAGCGAGGGGGAGTCAAGACATTCAAATGCATCTTTGAACAGAAATGATGTTTTAAGAGCAGCTTGCATGAGAGAAAAGCCATCCATTTCGTTTTAATCCGGGTTGTGGTCTAAAAGCCTATGTCATGCACCATTATTCATTCTAGGTGAGCGTGTAAAAATAATATATTTAGTCTGCAGTATGAGCATTTCTGGGTTATGTGGGAATTTACAGGGTGGAGGAGGAAACCGTCATATTAATCATAGCTAGCTGGTCAGAATTGTGTTTCCAAAGCACATTGTGGCTATGATCATTTCTCTGTTTCTTGCCTATTTAAACATTAAATGGTTTGCCCTCTAATGAAGGAGATGTTATTGTGGCGAGACAGAACAAAAGCTTGTATTTTTTGTACCTCTTGCGGGTTGGCGTTGAAGGTTAGACTTCCTTCATCTAATTCCATGTAGAGTTTTCTGTATGAAAATGCAGATGGAAGCCTTCGGTTGTATATGGAACAGTGACCCCAAGTGGACTTGCACAGGCTAGAGGGCAGACAAAGAAAAACAAGAAATTGAATAGGAGAAATGCAATACTTAAAAAACTTTCTTTAGTAGTGAATATTTGAAAAGTAGGTCATTTTTAAAATAACATTTATTGATTGATTGATTGATTGAATAGCTGAAAATCTAAAAGCAGAAATAATTAATATAATTTAGGTTGCATAAAATCCATTGAAACATTACACTACCATCCAAAGTTTGGAATAATTACGTTTTTTGATCAAATTTGATCAAATTGAATTTATTTGATCAAAAAAAGAACATTTTTGTGAAAACTGTGATACATTACCATTACCTCAAGTTTGGGGTAAGTAAGATAAGAAAGACAAAAAAGAAAGAAATTAATACTTTAATTATTTACAAGTGAAAACATAGATATTTATAATGTTACAAAATATTCCTATTTCAAATAAATGCTGTTCTTTTGAATTTTCTATGCATCAAGGAATCCTGAAAAAGTACCATGATTGCCTCAAAAATATTAAAAGGCAAAAACTGTTTTCAACATATAATAGAATTAATAAAAAAAAGATTATTAATTGAGTAACAATAATAATTGATAATTGAGCAGCATTAGAATGATTTCTGAAGGATCAAGAAACAATGAAAATATTTATATTAAAATAAAATATTAATACAAAAAATATGAATAAATATTTGAAAAATATTAAAATAGAAAAGTTATTTAATTTTCAATAATATTTCACATTATTACTGTTTTTTTATTTTTATTAAATCAATCATTATTACATCCCTTATTAAATGCAGCCTTGGTGAGCATATAAAAAACATTTTTAAAAACCTTAATTATTTCACACTTTTGATGGGTAGTTTATGTGTTTCTGGCCTCTTTTATGTAATTCTCCCTCAATTATTATTGAAAAAAAGATTTGATAAAAAAAGATTTCATATAGAAGATAAACACATCACTAACCCCTGCCACAGGTACTCATCATTTCCCAAGTCCTGCCACACACAGGAGGCCAGGCACAGGTCGGTAGCATTCAGGTAGGAGAGGATGGTGATGCTGAGTTCGGGCGGCAGCATCTCAAGATCGATGAAGCCCTGCTCCTCTTTGCCCTTGCGGACGCGCAGCAGGTGGCTGATGTCGGTGCCGGGCACCTGGCACTGCGGTGTGCGGCGTTGCTGCAGCGGCTCAGCCAGTGGGGGCCCCACCCTCCGGCCCCGCTCTCTGTCCCGCTGGAGGAAGCACTGTTCACTGTACTGCTGCTGCAGCTGCTGGTTCCTCGCCACCCTCCACAGACCCTGACCCATCTGCAGATCTGAAAAATGTTGCATTTGAGTAAAATTCAATACATTCATATCTGTCTTTAACCCTCAATGCATTAAAATAGTATAATATAATACTAGTGTAGCTTGACAAACAAACAAACAAAAAAAAAACTCATGTATTTAAAGTAGCATTTACACTACTGGTCAAAAGAATTTTCAGCATCATTACTCCAGTCTTTAGTGTCACATGATCCTTCAGAAATCATTCTAATATATTGATTTGGTGTTCAATCATTACCAGTTACTGGTGCTTAATTATTAATAATGGCTCTTATTATTATCAATGTTGAATACCATAAATGCTATACTATAAATATCTTTTTAAACAAATTGTGTCCTTAATTTTTTTTTTCTTACCCCAATCTTACTTACCCCACACTGTGGAATGGTTTCGAAAATATATTACACAGCAAAAACTGTTTTCAACATTGATAATAATAAGAAATATTTCTTGAGCAGCACATCAGCATATTAGAATGATTTCTGAAGGATCATGTGACACTGAAGACTGGAGTAATGATGCTGAAAATTCAGCTTTGCCATCACAGGAATATATTTTAAAATAAAATATATTAAAAATATTTTAAATTGGAATAATATTGAAGTATTTTAAATAAAATATAAAATAAAAAAGTATTCCAAACATTTGACGGGTAGTCTAAATAAAATGTTTTTCAAATGTAAATTTCAGTTTGAAATTGTGTAAACTGAGTTCCAGCATTACTGCTGATGTGTAGAAAACTGATGTGTAACATACTTTTTTTATTATTACTGAGAGTTGTGGTCTTACAGCAGATCAGTTTCTGTTTTTGATTTCATATACATTAAGCAGAAGAAGTTGACAATCTCAGCCATCTGAGACATTTGATATGGAGAGGCCATCCTGCTTTTTTTTTCTTGTTTCGCTGAGAGCATTTGTATATCATATAATCTCTTTTTGTGTTTATTTATTTATTTATTATTAAAGGAAAGCTTTGTGTCTAAAGCCTTTTATCTCTCTGCCTTCTGTTCCTATAAACTAAACCAGAGTAATCCAGAGGCCTCAAGCTCTCAGCACTTTATTCTTGATTTAGATCATTTCAGTTAGGTCCCCCAATCCTTACTTCACCAGAGCAAATCAGCCTCTAGGAAACTGTTTTTAGTGCTAGTGTGCAGTAGTCAGCTGGGAAATAAAAACCCTGATGGCAGCTTTATCTCCACTGCAGTAGCACTAATCCTCTATTGGAGATATGCATTAAGCCTTTTTATGTGGCCCTGTCTGACTCCCTCCAAGGCCCTTCCTCTCTAAAGCATGTCTCTATCTATGAGAAGCCTTGTTATTCTTGTCTCTAATGGCCTCTTGGTTGCTCTCCTTGTCGCCGAGTCTCTAACATGACAGGCTTTCTTATATGAACTTGACATATACTTGCTCAGGACTGATATAATGCTACAGCACCTGCTCCTTGGCATTCTGTAGGAGGAGCTTGGGAATTCTTAGACTGATTAAAACTCGGACCGCAAATCTGAACAAGGTCAATGAACTCTTACAAGCAATTTCCCTCTGCTTTGCCTAAGCGGCAGGAGCAGCTCTTAAATCTTAAAAAAAAAAAAAAAACAAAAAAAAAAAAAAACAATTACGCTTTTTAAAGTTATATTTTGAACTTTTTTTTCTATAAGACATGGATTAGCTCATCTAACTCTTGTTGTGCTTCTATTAAAAGTGAAAGTAAACAGGTCTGGCAACCCCATGCATGGTCTAATTGTGTTACTCTTGACAACAAACTGTTTACTGTAAATGCCCTGACAAGCTGGAAAGAACAAGCTATAGCACAAAATCCTATTTACAGTACCTAAAAAACGCAGTATAAACCCTGACCCAAATTTCTGCCTTTATTTGCATACCAGTACTTTCAGATTTCAGTCCTAACAAAGGAGAACTCATCTGACACATTACATAAGTATAAAACATAAAAACTTAAGCGCTGAGACGTTAAATATTAAATAAATATATCTTATTAACAGTTTCACTCTACTAAACTTGTAAGTGTAATGACTGACATACAAATCGAGGTTTTCTACAGCTTATATTTTTTAAGCTATGGTCTTCCATCATGTTTGGCTGAAGCACAAAGTCCCGCCTCGCTCTAAAACGATTGGTTGAAATGTCAATTTGACACATAAACTCGAGCTCTGATTGGACGTTGCGCAAAGCGACGCATGGAAGTCTTCTGTTTTTATTTTCGTAGCATCAGTCTCTCAAAGCAGCACCACCCACCTCTGTGTGTGTGAAATACTTCTACCGCCGCCGCGACGAAACGACCTGCTGATCTGCCACCGATTCACGGATGAAATGATCGCAGGCCTTTAACAGGAGCCCGGGACAGCCATCGTGACAGCTGCAGGTGAGGTGAGACAGTCATGTGACTCTATCATTCATCAGTTCACTCGCTCCTCCTGTCTGTCTGTCTCTCTCTCTCTCTCTCTCTCCCTCTCCCTCTCCCTCTCTCTCTCTCTCTCTCTCTCTCTCTCTCTGTCTCTGTCTGTCTCTCTCTCTCTCTCTCTCTCTCTCTCTCTCTGTCTGTCTGTCTGTCTGTCTGTCTCTCCTCCTCCACTCTGGCCAGACTGACGTTTCTTGTTATTGGTGGAAGTGACGCAAATTTCTCAGAGTAAATTAAGCACAGGGACATACATTTGCACTTTCGATTGAAAAGTGTTTTTTCACCATGTTTGACAAATTCGTATGTTTATTTAAAATAAAATAAAGGAAAATAAAATAAAATATAAAATAAATACATGGAATGAAAGTAGCAATGAGTAAATCAATCAAGTAAATACAATAAATCATGATTTATTAAATACGCGTATTGAAGTAAATACATTAGTAAATAAATCATTCCATAAAATTACATCGCAAAATTTGTAAACGTGCTTTGCGTTGAATACAAAACCTAGTTAATGGAAAATAATTTATTTTATTTTTTTTATTTTAATTATTTATTTTTTATTTAAAATAATTAATAGAAGACATGAATGTGTAGAAGTGAAACACTGGTTTGAACCGGTGCACAGAAACCAATGTCAACAAACCCGAATATTTCAGCGGCAAAAACAAAAGGGAGGAATTAGCAATAACTCTGGATTACTATAAAATTCAACCATCGGTAAGACACAAAGTTGTTATTGTATTACAAACGCAATAAAAAAGTACTTGTTAAAACAACACGCCAAGATCTTTTTACATTGTGTGGTCAGTGAATTGAATTGAAAATGAAATTGACAGCGGTATTTAAACATATTAATAAAAATGTAATTCTTGATTAAATCCGTCCTGAAAATGACAGAGATGACCACTGGTGATCTGAAAGGATGTCTGAGAAAGCTAGAAGCATCTCTCCGTTCTCTGAAGTATCCAAGAGAGGTGGACTATCAAAGGTATGAAATGTGATGAATGCTAAAGGAATAGTTTAACAATTCTCTCCTTAATTACTTAAGTTGTTGTTGCTGGAATCTAGAATAACTATCTTACGTGAAATAACTAGAAATCAAGATACACTCACATACAGGTGCATCTCAATAAATTAGAATGTCATGGAAAAGTTCATTTATTTCAGTAATTCAACTCAAATTGTGAAACTCGTGTATTAAATAAATTCAGTGCACACAGACTGAAGTAGTTTAAGTCTTTGGTTCTTTTAATTGTGATGATTTTGGCTCACATTTAACAAAAACCCACCAATTCACTATCTCAACAAATTAGAATATGGTGACATGCCAATCAGCTAATCAACTCAAAACACCTGCAAAGGTTTCCTGAGCCTTCAAAATGGTTACACAATAGCCTATACAATCATGGGGAAGACTGCTGATCTGACAGTTGTCCAGAAGACAATCATTGACACCCTTCACAAGGAGGGTAAGCCACAAAGATTCATTGCCAAAGAAGCTGGCTGTTCACAGAGTGCTGTATCCAAGCATGTTAACAGAAAGTTGAGTGGAAGGAAAAAGTGTGGAAGAAAAAATGCACAACCAACCGAGAGAACCGCAGCCTTATGAGGATTGTCAAGCAAAATCGATTCAAGAATTTGGGTGAACTTCACAAGGAATGGACTGAGGCTGGGGTCAAGGCATCAAGAGCCACCACACACAGACGTGTCAAGGAATTTGGCTACAGTTGTCGTATTCCTCTTGTTAAGCCACTCCTGAACCACAGACAACGTCAGAGGCGTCTTACCTGGGCTAAGGAGAAGAAGAACTGGACTGTTGCCCAGTGGTCCAAAGTCCTCTTTTCAGATGAGAGCAAGCTGCTCTCATCTGCTGACCAGCTTTTTAAAGATGCTGATTTCATTTTCCAGCAGGATTTGGCACCTGCCCACACTGCCAAAAGCACCAAAAGTTGGTTAAATGACCATGGTGTTGGTGTGCTTGACTGGCCAGCAAACTCACCAGACCTGAACCCCATAGAGAATCTATGGGGTATTGTCAAGAGGAAAATGAGAAACAAGAGACCAAAAAATGCAGATGAGCTGAAGGCCACTGTCAAAGAAACCTGGGCTTCCATACCACCTCAGCAGTGCCACAAACTGATCACCTCCATGCCACGCCGAATTGAGGCAGTAATTAAAGCAAAAGGAGCCCCTACCAAGTATTGAGTACATATACAGTAAATGAACATACTTTCCAGAAGGCCAACAATTCACTAAAAATGTTTTTTTTTTATTTTTTATTATTGGTCTTATGAAGTATTCTAATTTGTTGAGATAGTGAATTGGTGGGTTTTTGTTAAATGTGAGCCAAAATCATCACAATTAAAAGAACCAAAGACTTAAACTACTTCAGTCTGTGTGGATTGAATTTATTTAATACACGAGTTTCACAATTTGAGTTGAATTACTGAAATAAATGAACTTTTCCACGACATTCTAATTTATTGAGATGCATCTGTGTTCAGGTGATCATTCTGCATAAGGCTTTTTCATTCATTTACATGGGCATACCTGTGTAAAAATGACTGGTAGTGAAAAATTTTCAGTCTGCATTTTATAAATATTAATTCTTGTGCAGCATTCATGTTAGCACTCTAAAAGATCATTTAAAAAGATCATTGCTTTCTCTAAATATTATTGTGAATGAGTCCTATGACAGCCCTTTTATTTTTGAGTGACCTAGAGGGGGAGAAAGAAGTACTGGCTTGAGGAGGTAAGGTTCAGGCTGAGGTCTACATTACAGAAATGGCTAAAGAAGAAAAAAAAAAGTGTGATATGCTGTTCTTCTAGGGGGTGCAGAATATAGTAAATGAAATTCAAAATGTTTGTTTACCTTGTATTTTTTGCTGTTTAAAGCAGGTTTTAGCCTCTATATATTTTCTTTAAACCTCAGTTAAATGAATAAAGAGACCTCGTCTAGTAAAATGTGACCACAGGGACAAATCCTAGATTTTGAGTAGATACAAATCTCCTTCACTTCACAGGACTCAATCTTGGCTTTATGAATCCATAGCTCTTCTGAATGACTTTTTCATATGCATTCATTGGAGATGATATATGCGGGATTTAATTCATTAGACACTGATGTCCTTAGTTCCAACCCTACTTTTTTGGCCTAGGTTTTAAACATCTTGACTTGTATAAACATCCAAAATGGGGCTTTGCCAATGTTTCATGTCCCATATTTTGTTTTGAATTTTGGAAAGTTGAAGACTTGTCCAGAGCCTCTCCAGTGCTGAGATATTTTGTAAACAGGCTTTACAAAAACCAGCTCCGTTCCTCCACCAGGAACCCAAGCTGCACATCAGATGCTCAGTGAAGAGGTTTTGATGTGAGATCCATCAAACCCAACATGCTTCTCAAAAAGACAGATCCATTTGGCTTGTATGTGCTGGAGGTGATCCAGAAAGATGACTTAATTTATCTTCAGCACGACACTCAAAATAGCTTGCAGACAATTTAAGACCTGTTGTTTTGTGTTGCCATGTTGTAAATAATAACTTTTATATTTGATTTAGAGCCTTTAATTGGTGTTGATTTAGTGACGCTTTTTACTGAGTGGTTTGTCATTACCAGTGCTTCATAATTTGATGTGTTGTTTTACTCTTCCAGATTGGCCATGGGAGATCCATCAGCTTGTCTTCCTATTGTGAGCTTTGCCTTCACGTCCTTTTCCCCCTCACTCACAGAGCACCTGGTTGATTATGGCGTGGAACTAACCGGATTGAATGATTTACGATTTATTGAGGTGAATTGCATTAACCATATTCTTAAGTAGCATACTATATTATTATTTTTTTATTATGTAGCTTCTTATATATTATGCACATATTATAAATATAGCCTTTTAACTGAACTTGACTCAAATATTTGAACACAAGTTTTATCCAAAAATGAACATTCATTTATTTGTTCATGCATCCCCCCCCCTGCAGAACTTAAAAGAACATATTTTAAAGAACGTTGGTAACCAAACAGTTTCCACTGACAAAAAGAAACACAGGAAAACATTGTATCAAAATATCTTTTATATTCCACAGAAAAAGTAATAAAGAATTAATGATGATAGAATTTTCATTTGTGTACTATCCCTATAAAATAAATTCATCCCATTCATGGTTTAGGGTTGGGGTTATTAGATATTTTTATTTGAAATCAACAACAGATCTTTATTAGCATGCATTTTTCTTAATTGGACTTTTATAAACTGTTTGCAATTTCTTTCAAGAGCTAGTGGTTTTAAGAAATGGGTTGTTTTAAATGGATCAAAGTGGTTGCAATTGCTTTGGCTCATTCATGAGGACAGAAAGTTCATTTTTTGAGGTCAAACAATATAGAGTCTAGAATTATGAACGAGTCATTGATAATGGTTTTCACTCTGCCTTTAATGAGGTGGATTTATTTTTGAAAAAGCAATTTCACATGTAATGAAATTTACAAAGCCAGGCTTTGTGCTGCCTGTCCTAATAGCCCTATTTATTGGCACTGTCCCTGATCTGGGAGGGTTTCACCCCCACATCAGAAATGCAGGTCTCTCCAGAGCTCTGTGATTCAGAGCATCTGTGGCCCTATTCAGATGTTCAACTGGCAACTCTTCTCCACCAATCTTAAGTAATTACAATTCTCTGCTCACGTCTCTCTCCTGCAGTGAGAGAACAAAAAAAGGAGACTGGCCTTCATGTTGGTCCAAGTCGTCTGATCTCAGATTAACTTAAAGCCGATTCTGTACGTTTAGCCGTGGGACTGAAGCACTGCTCTGTCTTTCGGCACTTCCTCCTGTTCATTGACCTTTCGTGCAGTTATAAAAGAGATCTGGCCTTCGTCCCAGGATAATGTGCAGCTCACGTGAAATATTCTGGGGGAAATTAGTGGTCCCATCATATTACCTTGAGGACCTTGGTGGCATTTAACAGAAAAGCGGTGTTTAGCAGTTTTGTCATATTTTTCCACTCGTCATTTTCCCTTTGCGCTACAGCTCACTGTTTACATCTGGCTTATCCCTGTGATTAGTCTTGGTGGCTCCTCTGGAGTACCTCCTGAACCAAAAATTCTACAAATTAAATATTTGTTCATGATTTTAATCCACTTAGGGGATAATTTCCTTCCAGTTCTTTTAATACATTAAACCTTGCAAGCAGTAATATTTATTTTATCAGTTTTTTGTTGTATCTGCATCTTCATTGGAAAATCTCTTAAAATATAGGTCTTGCGGGATGTTTTCAGCTATAAGCCACTGTTAACCAAACAGCAGTTTCTTCAGTTGGGTTTTGCTGAGAGGAAAGTCATCATTCTCTGTGATATCATTGGCCTTGTTCTCAACAAACACAAAGAACTCACTAAAGAAAGCAAGGTATGTCAAAAATTTACCCACACAGTTTTTCTTATATAGAGATATGGTACCATTTTATTTTATTTTATTTTATTTTATTGATATGGTTTATTTTAGTTTTCAGTGTTTTATTTTTAATCTATTTAGATATTATATCTAATATTCTAATATTATATGGTTATTGGCCATATTGTAATAAGAAAATATATTATCAGCTTATGTATTTATATTATATTATATTATATTATATTATATTATATTATATTATATTTTCTTAAAGAATGTCAGTAAGCCAAAGAGAAGGCCTCAGTTCAAGAGCTGCAGTAAAAATGAGATCCCTTCTGCTGAAAGTAACTCACTGGGGTTAACAGCCCTGACAGTAAGTGATTTGATTAATAATAATAATAATAATAAATATACTACCACTACTACTATTATTATTGTTATTATTATTATTATTATTATTATTATTATTATAGCTGTTTCTTTCCCTCTTAGGTACCTCAGAAGCAACCACTGATAGAAAGGCATCTTGGCAGCAGCTTAGCACCAGCTCAGATAAGATACTCCTCAGAAGAACAGCCACAGCAGGATGTGGAAACAGAAAAACGGGACTTAGACAGCGAGCATATTGAGGACTCATCTCAACCTGCAGATTCCATTGTGAGAATGCACATTCTGCAACACATTTACACAGAGGGAGGTGCATGACAATCAACTAATCGAGCATTATTTTTTTACAATATTTTTTTTTTTTTTACCCCAAATGGTTTTGAGGGAATCATTAGATCATTTTTAATGTGTTAGAGAGCTCAACTACACAATTACTCAAAATGCCAATTCCTAGTGTACAGAATCTTCTACAAAGTTCTAAACTTATTCAATCCAATCTAATGCACATGCTGTCTTGTTAGGAGTGTGTTTTAGAGAGCCGGCTGAGGGGCATAGAAGTAAGTCTTCTGGAGAGTGTTGGCAGACTGGAGCAACGAATGGCCCTTATGGAACACAGGATACATGCTCTGGAGAAAAGCTTGGCTGGCAAGATTATCATTGAGAGCAACCAGTGGGAGAACTTGGAGAGTCGCGTGCTGCTGCTGGAGACCAGGCAGGCATTGACCTCAGCACAGGTACAGGAGTTTAACATCTGTTTGGAGGTTTGGAACTGTAAATTTTAATTTCTGTTGCAATTGTGGCATAATACTGCTTTCTCCCAAAACTCACTTTGATGATCAAGCTTGCGTTACGTGATGAAAAGCAGTGACATTCTCCAGATATACATGCACTAGAAAAGCTCTCACATGTGTTAGTTTCAAAAATGGGAAATTCATTTGGAAAATACAGTATTTTAGGAAGACTGCAAACCGCTTTAAGGGTCAAATGAATCCTAACGGTTCATGAGCGTGTTATTTTAGGATTTGTTTTAAAATGTTAAGTTGACATTGCAGAAGTAATGAATATAAAATGAGTTAATGAGTTTTATGGTGCTTACAAAAAGTTTTCAAAGTTTTTACAAAGTTTTCTCTACTTCTATAGGGTCTAACTTCAGGAGATGGTATCCTCAGCACAGACAATGGTAGATTCAAAGTGGACACAAGTACATGGCAACATTTTAGCTTTAAAATTGTAATAATTTAAAGAAACTATACATTCCTTAAATCTGAAATTGTTTGATTTATTTCCATTTGTTTCTGTGTTAAAGTTTCTGCAAGTGGCATTTCTACTGTGATTCATCCACTATTTGACATCAGTGATAATGGACACACTCCAGCAAGTTCTCCTCCGACAAATCTCCAGGTGACTATCCATCCATCCATCCACCAAATTTTCAAGAGAAAATTGTTTAATAACTGCCATATATTTTTTCTTCCTGTTTCTTAGAATTTTAAAGAAAGGCTGGACAGAATAGTTTACATGTAAGTGTTATTTTTATATAAATAGTTTAGCATTTCTCTTGAAGGGTTGTATTTTATGTGATTAAAAAAATTGTCACTTAGACAATGGACTGCACAACAATACATTTTTTTTTTTTTTCTGTCCCACTTCAGGATGAAGGATACATCTAACATTCTGCAAAACATAGAACCGACAATGTAAATTCGATCACAGTCTAGACTTTGTGATAAACCAGAATTGTAATTCATTAGAAATCTTGCCCAACACCGTAGCTTTTGAATATGGCAACTTTATTTCAGATAAATTGAAATGGCAACTTTTTATCAGTCATCATTGGTTCTTGTGTGTCTCATGACCAAAAATTATTAGTGCCACATGTGGCACCATATTTGACTGAGAGTTTTCAGAAGTGGCAGATTTTCACTGAAAAACTCTTAAATTTCAGTGTGTTCCTCACAAAAAATGTTTATTGTTGTTGTTATTATTATTATTATTATTATTATTATTATTATATATTTGTCAATTTTTGGAATTTGACTTACGTAGTTACTGTGAATTGTATGGAAAACTGTTCCACTGAAAAGGCAACAACATAAAAGACTGTGAGGGTGAGTAAAACCTTTTTTACAATAGTATTTCACTTTAATATCCATCCCAATTGATTCTGCAGTTGTATTAACATAAGTGTCTTGTCCTCTAGATGTCACTGCTACCCAAGTAAAACCTAATGGTAAATTAGTGTATGGTGCCCTCTGAGGTCAGTTTTCTGTATTGCACTTAGTCCTAAAAGCAGCATTGCCAGGAAACAGTTGTACATTTATTTGAATATCAGATCAAGTAAAAGTGTGTAATGACTGGATGATGTCTTTGTCCAATAATAATTCCATGTATTTGTTATTGTACTATTCTTTCTTTAGCACATGCTCCAAAATAGAGAAATAAATCTGAGTGTATGAAGTTTATTTAGAGTTTCCCTCCTGTCTAGTTGGGTTATGACATGCTTATGTAAGTAATTGGGATACTACAATCATTCCAAAACTCCCAAATGTTTTTTCCCCACTATTTAGCCACCGTTTAGGTGCCATGCTGGGTTTAGTCAGATGTATGTCATTTTTCCACATTGTGTTTAAACATTGTGGCTTTGTGGCGCTATTAAAACAGTGCTTTGTTTGTTTGAGCATCCTGAATAGTTTACGGCATAGGCTTAACCAATAGCATGAGTTTTGGATGTGACTCTGTGTTTGGGGGAGTGTTTGGTGGTGTTAGTAGCACAGAAATACTTCACCTGAGAAACCTTCTCCTGTACTGATCCAGGGTCATTTTTCCCCATATTTATTTATTTATTTTTTACCTGGAGTTAAACGTTGTACTTTAGATAACAATGATCACAGCAAGGGGTCAGAAAGGGAATTGCAGTGAATTTTCAACGTATGGGTCTCTGTTAGCAGAATTCAAGAATTCTTGACTTCTGATACAGGACAATCTTGCAATGTATTTTTCAGGAGCTGCCAGATCATGTTATTAATATTTGGTAGTAATCTGAGCACATTTTTGAGGTCAGGTGACCTTTAGATCGTCTCTTGGTGTTGGGCGTAATTGTACAAGATATCACATTTATCAGATTTCAGTTTGCGTAAAAAAATCTTGGAAGATCTGGTTTTGACCTAGCAATGTTCAAAACAAGACATCAGAGGTCTGACTTGTTGGTCTCACAGGACAACTTCACCCTTTTCATATTTCTTTTTCAATGATGTAAAACTGTTTTTCATCAGTGGATTTTCTCTCTGCAGTTGACAGCACAGAGTGGGTCACTGACCTCTGTTCTTTCTTCCAGACGTTCCCTTCAGTTCCCTATATACTGCAGACACTATGAGAATCACTCTGTTGAGATGATGTTGAGACAAAGCAATTATGGAGAGGAAAAGAAAGGTCAGGTGACCCCTGTAATTATGTTGAAGGAGAGTGTGTGCATGTGTTTGTGTGGTTGGTAAACAGAATGCCTGCATGTGACTTTCTTGTATGTATGTTTGTTTTGTGTGTGTGTGTGTGTGGGGGTGGGTGTGGGTGTGTGTGTGTGTGTGTGTGTGGGGGTGGGTGTGGGTGTGTGTTGGTGTTGGTGTTGAATAGGAGTCAGAGTTGGGAGAGATGCTCAGATAGATTGTTTGGACTGATGTGTGTCTGTCTGAACAGCTGGAGCTCACTAAAATGAAGGGGCTGCACATTGTCTCCACTAGCCACAGGGTTTTGCTGATGTCTGCATATGGGTCAGTTTCAATGATGTGTTTTTATTATGATTATTGAAACAAAAATATATTAAAATGTGATGTTTTAAATTGCAGTTATTTTTGTTTTTAAAAATGTCACAAAAATTGTTGCTTAATTTTTAAAATGTAAAGTTTCTGAGCTAAAATTCATCTTGATGTTTTTTTTTTTAATTATGAATTTTTCTTAGATTTTAACAAAACTGCTTTACTTTTTAATATCTGAAAACTTTTGAAAACTTTTTAAATCCAAACATTTCCAAGAACTTGGCAGACAACTACATTTTTCCATACATGTTCATATATGTCACTGATTCATATCCCGACCTTGCTACATAACATCATAACTTGGGCCCCAGAAACCCCTGTGGAATCAACAGGCCTCTGGCAGTGGGTCAGATGTGAATGGAAAACTTTGCTTTGCTCTCCTTGAGTCTGCATGCAGGTTTTCTCAGTATTTGCATCTTGTGGGAGTAGATGTTACAGTTGTTTGTTTATTTATTTTATGCATGTATGTATGTATGTATGTATTTATTTATTTATTTGTTTATTATAAATCAGACCAACTAGAAACAATATAGTTTTTAATGAGTTTATACAGTGAATTCTTTGAAAATGAAATAAATCAGGATTTGTCAGATTGAAAGAGCCAACTAGTAGCAAGTTAATCATATATACTAGAAATTAGAAATATATTTAGCTCCTTTTTTCTTTTCATTTCAAATAAAAAGAAATTCATTTGAAATGAGCACAGGTGCATCTCAATAAATTAGAATGTGGTGGAAAAGTTCATTTATTTCAGTAATTCAACTCAAATTGTGAAACTCGTGTATTAAATAAATTCAGTGCACACAGACTGAAGTAGTTTAAGTCTTTGGTTCTTTTAATTGTGATGATTTTGGCTCACATTTAACAAAAACCCACCAAATTTACTATCTCAACAAATTAGAATATGGTGACATGCCAATCAGCTAATCAACTCAAAACACCTGCAAAGGTTTCCTGAGCCTTCAAAATGGTCTCTCAGTTTGGTTCACTAGGCTACACAATCATGGGGAAGACTGCTGATCTGACAGTTGTCCAGAAAGACAATCATTGACACCCTTCACAAGGAGGGTAAGCCACAAACATTCATTGCCAAAGAAGCTGGCTGTTCACAGAGTGCTGTATCCAAGCATGTTAACAGAAAGTTGAGTGGAAGGAAAAAGTGTGGAAGAAAAAGATGCACAACCAAGCGAGAGAACCGCAGCATTATGAGGATTGTCAAGCAAAATCGATTCAAGAATTTGGGTGAACTTCACAAGGAATGGACTGAGGCTGGGGTCAAGGCATCAAGAGCCACCACACACAGACGTGTCAAGGAATTTGGCTACAGTTGTCGTATTCCTCTTGTTAAGCCACTCGTGAACCACAGACAACGTCAGAGGTGTCTTACCTGGGCTAAGGAGAAGAAGAACTGGACTGTTGCCCAGTGGTCCAAAGTCCTCTTTTCAGATGAGAGCAAGTTTTGTATTTCATTTGGAAACCAAGGTCCTAGAGTCTGGAGGAAGGGTGGAGAAGCTCATAGCCCAAGTTGCTTGAAGTCCAGTGTTAAGTTTCCACAGTCTGTGATGATTTGGGGTGCAATGTCATCTGCTGGTGTTGGTCCATTGTGTTTTTTGAAAACCAAAGTCACTGCACCCGTTTACCAAGAAATTTTGGAGCACTTCATGCTTCCTTCTGCTGACCAGCTTTTTAAAGATGCTGATTTCATTTTCCAGCAGGATTTGGCACCTGCCCACACTGCCAAAAGCACCAAAAGTTGGTTAAATGACCATGGTGTTGGTGTGCTTGACTGGCCAGCAAACTCACCAGGCCTGAACTCCATAGAGAATCTATGGTGTATTGTCAAGAGGAAAATGAAAAACAAGAGACCAAAAAATGCAGATGAGCTGAAGGCCACTGTCAAAGAAACCTGGGCTTCCATACCACCTCAGCAGCGCCACAAACTGATCACCTCCATGCCACGCCGAATTGAGGCAGTAATTAAAGCAAAAGGAGCCCCTACCAAGTATTGAATACATATACAGTAAATGAACATACTTTCCAGAAGGCCAACAATTCACTAAAAAAGTTTTTTGTTTTTTTTTATTGGTCTTATGAAGTATTCTAATTTGTTGAGATAGTGAATTGGTGGGTTTTTGTTAAATGTGAGCTAAAATCATCACAATTAAAAGAACCAAAGACTTAAACTACTTCGGTCTGTGTGCATTGAATTTATTTAATACACGAGTTTCACAATTTGAGTTGAATTACTGAAATAAATGAACTTTTCCACCACATTCTAATTTATTGAGATGCACCTGTATAACATAATATAATAATATTTAGTATTTTCACATCTAGGTGGAAAAAAAATTGTAATTTGTACTACTGTGTGTTCAAAATAAATGAAAAGTACGGAGCCCCTTATAGGACATGGTGGTGGAAAAAATCGGGGTGGGAGAAAAAAATATTTTTCAAATATTTTGCGTTCTCTCGCAAAACTTTTGCATTCCCTCGCAAAACTTTGCGTTCCCTCGCAAAACTTTTTGCGTTCCCTCGCAAAACTTTTTGCGTTCCCTCGCAAAAATTTTGCGTTCTCTCGCAAAGATATTTGCGTTCCCTCGCAAAACCAGTTGACTTCGGACAGACGCTTCCTGCTTGTAGTGGTTCATACAGCTCTGTGCGTTCACAATGCAGCAGTTCATAGAGTTTTATTTTGAACTTGGACTAAAGTATAAAGAAATACAGTCAGTGCTAGTTCGAGGCAAGGTTTTCACTGAAAAAAATGACTCATTGAATTTACTACATTTTTTTTTTTTTTTTAATTTACTACATTTTTTTGCGAGGGAACGCAAAGTTTCTAGAGGGATCGCAAAAGTTTTGCGAGAGAACGCAAAATATTTGAAAAAATATTTTTTTCTCCCAGCCCGATTTTTTTTCCACCACCATGTCCTTTAAGGGGCTCCGTAGAAAAGAAACCGAGCATAGTAGATTTTTTTTTTTTTTTTTTTTCTGTTTTACCGAAATCGTATCGAACCGTGACCCCCGAACTGAGGTACGTACCGAACCATGACATCTGTGTACAGTCCCCCCCAATACATATATATATAATTATAATTATAATTTATATATATATATATATATATATATATATATATATACACATACAGTGGGTACGGAAAGTATTCAGACCCCCTTAAATTTTTTACTCTTTGTTATATTGCAGCCATTTGCTAAAATCATTTAAGTTCATTTTTTTTTCCTCATTAATGTACACACAGCACCCCATATTGACAGAAAAACACAGAATTGTTGACATTTTTGCAGATTTATTAAAAAAGAAAAACTGAAATATCACATGGTCCTAAGTATTCAGACCCTTTGTTGTGACACTCATATATTTAACTCAGGTGCTGTCCATTTCTTCTGATCATCTTGAGATGGTTCTACACCTTCATTTGAGTCCAGCTGTGTTTGATTATACTGATTGGACTTGATTAGGAAAGCCACACACCTGCCTATATAAGACCTTACAGCTCACAGTGCATGTCAGAGCAAATGAGAATCATGAGGTCAAAGGAACTGCCTGAAGAGCTCAGAGACAGAATTGTGGCAAGGCACAGATCTGGCCAAGGTTACAAAAAAATTTCTGCTGCACTTAAGGTTCCAAAGACCACAGTGGCCTCCATAATCCTTAAATGGAAGATGTTTGGGATGACCAGAACCCTTCCTAGAGCTGGCCGTCCGGCCAAACTGAGCTATCGGGGGAGAAGAGCTATCGGGGAAGATATATTATTATTATTTATTTTTTTTTTTTCATTCAGCAAAGACTCACCAAATTGCTCAAAAGTGACAATAAATACATTTATAATGTTAGAAATGCTATATTATTTCAAATAAATTCTGTTCTTTTGAACTTTCTATTCATCAAAGAATCCTGAAGAAACTGTATCACAGTTTCCACAAAAATGTTAAGCAGCACAACTGTTTTCAACATTGCTAATAATAAGAATATTTCTTGAGCAGCAAATCAGCATATTAGAATGATTTCTGAAAGATCATGTACTGAAGAATGGAGTAATGGCTGGAGCAAATTGCATATTTAGCAAAATATTCAAATAGTTATCAAAAAGTTATTTTAATTGTAATAATTCAAAATATGTTTTATAGCCTTGATGATCACAAAAGGCTTCTTTCAAAAATATTAAAAACCCAAACTTTTGTGAGACTAGAACAAATTATCTCTTTATTTTATTAGGCTCATCAAATTTCCATTCCATATAATCAACTTCTGTAATTAGTTTGTTTGCAATCAAACTTTAGAGCACAGGTACAGGCAGCACACCTAATCTGAAATCTGCTCAGCCATTTTGACATGAAGACTGAATTGAGAGAAAATAAAGTGTCCCACACCATTCAAGACAATTAGTCTTTTAAGCTGGGCAGTTTGCTTTACTTTTTGACTGTAACTGGATAGTTTTGAGCTGGGCCATGATGTAATGTGTTGCAATGATGGTTCCTAGATTGCAGTAATAATCCTGCACAGGTCTTTATTTAAAAAAAAAAAAAAAAAAGGGGGGAGTGAGTGAATGAAAGATGAGAACAGGGATCCATTCATAATGAATGTGTCATTAGGTTTTGTTGATTGGCCATTGAATGCACGGCTCTGTTGCTCTCCGGTGCTGCTGTAATCCCCTGCTCTCATTAATCATTGTCCTGAAAGAGGGGTGGGGGAGATGAGAGAAACGACTTGAAGTGGGTGAGAGGGAACGCTTTTTGCATTCCTCCTCTTTCTTAAAGCGTGTATGTTTATGCAAGCTCCCCTCGTTCCATTCCACCAGCCTGGCCATTCCAGATCCCTCCACATTAGGTTCATTTTCACTCCTAATTAGCAGGACCTCATGCATGTCTATGAACTCTTTACCTTCCTGATTAGTTTGTCGCGGCCATGCAGGCATCTGCACCTCTTGAGCAGCGCAATACTAATTGAGCTAATCACTCAAGTTAATGAGAGTATTTTTAAAGGTCGGAGGGCATAAGCAAAAGAAATGAAGAGAGAGAAATGAGAAAGAGATATAATTAGAATCACAAATGAGTTTACTTATGATGTCCTTGACTTTCAGATATATAAAACTGTATTTTGATTCTGAAATGAAATAAGTTAAGAAGCTACCCAGTTAACAGGGAATATAGTTAGAACACTCTGGAAAGGTTCTCTCAAAGCCATGAACAAACATTCTTCCAGTAATATCAATAGAACATTTGTTCAAAGTTATCTCATCTTTAATAACATTCTCAAAAGTTAGCTCAAAATATACCATTCATGAAAGTTATTTTCTGAAACGTTTTAGCTGGACGTGTCTCTAACATTTTAACATGTTTCAGAACGTTTAGAGAACATTCAAAAATAATGTTCTCATATGATAAAATGGAAAGTTCCCTTAACATTTAATATAACATTCGCATAACCAATAAAAATGTTGTTGAGAGAACAATCAAAAATAACATTTTCAGAATTTAATGAGAACATTAGTAGAACATTCTTAGAATTTTTTTTTTTTTTTAGTATTTATTGTGAGACATTTTTAGTTTTAATGTAGAATATTTGCAGATATATAATAAAGAACATTTACAATATTAATAATATCGAGCTAATTGCATTACATGTTTATGTTGCCTTATGGGCTAAATATTTGTTCTCTGGGAGGCTCTTTTGCTAACCCCTTAAATTAGTGTTCATTGTATTTCATAGTTTTGTTCTGAAAAGAATTTCCACCGAGTCCCTTGATTACAAATTTACACCACTCTCAATGCTTATTTTCTTTGCCAATAGGAGCCGAGTTATTATCCTTGGCCAGCCGCCAAGACCTCATTGCCTGCCAGTCAAAACAGTTTTCACATGCTCATGGGAAGCCCTACAATAACATCTTATCATTAGAAACGAGCACATAGGCAAGTATTTGGGCCACTTGGCTGCCCTGATGTAAAATAAACATAGGGGTTCTCAGTAAACCTGTGAGCTGATTGAGTCTCAAGTCCTTAGCAACACCAATGAGATTGTACACATTGATACTTTCCACAAGTCGCTCTCTATATAAGTCTTATACTGTGCAAAACGTCTTTCGGATGTCAAGTTTTTGTCTTCAGTTTTGAGATCTGAGATCAACTCAAAATGCCCTGTTCAGATGTCAGGCCGCTCATGCAGTATTTGGCAATGTGTGCAAAATCAGCAGAGTTTACAATGCCTACAGACACAATTCCAAGAGACCGTCTGTGTTGTGTTTACATTGAAGATATCTCCTGTATGCACTACTGGAACTGGCAGAAAATAGAATATTGTGTTAGAATTTCCCACCTATTGAAGAGAGTTTTTTACTTAGTAAGGGCACCATTAACTCTTGAATGATTCAAAACTAGCAGTTAACTGGCTGTGTTTTTACACTATTCCTTTTCTGATCCTTTCCTGTCCTACAGATTCCTTCATACTGTGTCAAGATTTGCTCCCAGTGAGAACTGAACTAGAAACCTCTGTGAACTGGACGGGTGAATGAGACATCCCAGAGACTGTGCAGGCCGGCCTGACATCTTGTGTGCCATTTAATTTTAGGAGAAGGGATGTCACTTATCACAGCTTTTAGCATCTCTTTGTTACAAATACTCAAATCTATTTTTGCTTTACCTCAATTTTAATAGATTTTGCCAAGGTGAGATTTTGAATTTGGAAAGGAAAAAGGCCTGCCAGATATTTCATTGTTGCAAATACTCAAGTCTATTTTTGTTTTACCTCAGTTTTAATAGATTTTGTCAAGGTGAGATTTGGATTTGGAAACTAAAAAGGCCTGTCCATTATTTCATTCAGACCAGGGTTAAATTGACCCAAAAACAGAGAAAAGGCAGTAGAACATAGTTTATCAGATCTATTTATTTCAGTTATTCAGATCTATCTCTTTTTCTATCTTTCTATCTATCTATCTATCTATCTATCTATCTATCTATCTATCTATCTATCTATGTCTATATATTTCTGTATGGGCTGTTAGTACACATTAAAGTTCTGTTCATCTGTCAATATTTGTTTATTTGGATCCCCATTAGCCACAACCAAGGTAGTGGCTATTCTTCCTGGGGTCCAACAAGTAAAAAACTAAATTACATTAATCCATAACAATAAAAACCAATACAATAAAACATACAAACCCAAAATTCATTCAGAACATCAAGATCAACAATTTATTGAGTACTGTACCATTAAATATTTCTTTAACGATTTTTTAAACCTCATTTTACTTATTAAAAAACATGTAATGTCCAATGGCAATTCATTCCATATTTTCATTCCTCTATACATTACAGTCCTTTGCTTTGCATTAGTTTTTGAAACAGGAAGCAAAAAATATCTTTTTGATGCATGCCTGGTGTTAAAATTATGACTAGCACTACTATACAAAAGTCGACAGTACAATACACTTGGAACTCTCGATACTGAAACGTTTCTTATAAAATAAAGCAGAGAAACAATTGCCCTATCCTTCACCAGTAGCCAACCTAGAATTTTGTGCATTCTCATAATATTAACCCTTCTATTACAGTTCAGAATTAGTCGTGCAGCTCTATTCTGGACTAACTGTAATTTTTCTGAGTCTTTACTTGATGCGCTCGACCATTCCACTGGACAGTAGTCTAAATAAGTAAGAACCATTGTTTGCACAATTTGAGAGATGCAATACTGTGGTAAAAATTTTGCACATCTCTTAATAACTGATAGACCTCTTCCCATAACTATTACTTTATATTCTATCTGTTTTGACCACTTCAGCTTACTGTCTAGAATAACTCCAAGAAGTCTAATTTCCTCTACATGTTCAATAGGCACACTCTTTATAGACAAATTTAATTGTGGTTTAAGTTTAAGTTTAGAATTTGATCCAAACACAATACTTTTGGTTTTTGTCAAATTTAGAAACATCTTATTATTCCGTATCCACTTTACCACTAATTGTAACTCCTCATCTAAATCAGTAGATAATTTTTCAATTGATGTTGCTGGTAGATATAATGCTGTATCATCTGCATACATAACTGCCCTTGCACGCTTTAAAACCAAAGGAGCAAAACTTTTTCAATTGCTTATTGTGTCAGGCCAGAGACCTTGAGGTAATAGTCCCATTGCCCACTCTGTAATCTGTCCTGTGTGACAGTTGTTTGTAGTTCTAAACAATGTTTAAAAACACTTAAGCCCCTCCAGGACTGCCGAGGAATTACACCCAGTGCATCTAGGCAAATAAACAGTGAAGCAGTGGGTCTAGACATCTGCACAGTATGAAACTCACAAAGAGATGCAAAAAATGGCTACCCTCTCTACCAAAATAATCCACAGTACAATTTTTAGCTTTAGTGACTGTATTTAGTGTTACAAACAGAAGACATGTTTGTAAAGCAGAAATGAAGTATTATGTAATAAAATAATATTACATAAAAACACTAGGAGATTTAAATCTTTATTAGGACCTGATACCCAACAGTACTGCAAAAGTGAAGTGCTAATGTAAACAAACGTTGACAGATGTTATTAGAACGCAGCACTGTCCAGATGTACACCGACACTGTGGGACTCAGTATGACGCAACAACTGCCTCACAGTGTTTTTGAATTAGATACAGTTTTAAGATTTAAACTTTTTTTTTTTTTTACAGAACATTTGCTTTGGACTTGACCAGCATTTCTGTTGCTTTTCTAAAATGTTTTTTTCAGCAAAAGGTCTTTCTGAGAAAGAAATGGAAACAAGCTGGGAGCTTAGAGAATATTTCAGAAATTAATTTAGTGGTTCTTCATCCTTAAGACACTGTAAGGCATCTACGAAGAATATGCAAGGAAGTGTTTTCAACAGCAGATCCTTTTGAACAAAAACTCATACAGCTTAAAAGTCATATCTGTCTCTTTCTATATATCTGAATTATGTATGACTTAAGATATGAAAGTATGAGAAGATACAAGTTACTCAATTACATTGTTTGGGTTTTGACCTAACAGACTTCTAATTTGTCCTGAGGGGGGCGCCAATAAACTCAACACGCTGTCAAAGATAAAGACTTTATTTGTTTAAAATGACCTGCATAATCTCTGATTACTGGGTTGTGTCAGTGATTCCACCTGTCAAACAAAACAGGATAAACCACAACATTCTCGCTCTCAATCACTTGTTTAATTAGAATGGTAATTAGTAGCAGCAGTAGTAGTATTAATAATAATAATAATAATAATAATAATAATAATAATAATAATAATGTGTAAAACCAATATCTGTCTGTCTGTCTGTCTATCTATCTAATCTATTTTTCTGTTATTTGTTTATTTAGTTAGTTAGCTCATGAAACTTGAGCATGAAAACTTTGTTCTCCCCATCCAAGACGGGATTACACCAAATGCATGTGTTAAATTTTCTGGTCTTCTTCTTTAAGCCTTGCATCTGTGACCAAAATCTAAACATTTACAGAGATCACACACAAAATGCCAGAAACACAAGGAAACGCTCAACCTCTCTCCTTTCTCAGAACTATTACTCATGGAGGAGTTCCAAAACACTCCAGTGAAACTTTAAGTGGAAGAACATTTCTGCTGCTTTCTAGCAAATCTGTTTGATTGCACATTGATTGCCAAAGTGAAGATGAGTTATACGCACCAGGTTCAGGACATGACAAGCTTTGGGCAAAGTTTTGCAGGCACCATAGTGAGCTGTCTGACATATATCTATAGTAAAATAGTTTCTGAAAACACACATGAAGAAAACAGAAAATTGCAATTAAATCAAAATTTTAGTGTGAAATTTTAGACAATATGAAGCTGTACAATCTAACAAAGAAACCTCTTTAAATTTATTTGAGCAGAGCATTTATTTATTTTATTTTATTTTATTTTATTTTTAACAGCCCTATCTGACCAGGAATGATTTCAGTTAATTAAGTTGAACTACCCATTCAAATCCCTTATAAATGCAAAAACAGCCTCTGAAAATCAGTTCCAAGGACCATATATTGCCCCGTCATGAAAGAATTTTCGACAAACAGTGAGTCATGTCATTCAGCACACTCTTCATTTCATGTCACAACTTTCTGCCTGTAATGAGCTAAGCGAGCTGCATATCTTTCAGCTGAGGTACTACTAGTGATTAACAAAGCTTTCTCATCTGTTTAACCTGTACTAAAACCCCACCCAAGCTTCCTCAGGGCCTTCTGTGTGACCTTAATGGCCTGACTCATCTGTTCTTCTCTCACTTCAGTTACAAAAGACCTAAAGGAGAAGTCCAGCAGCCTATGTATACTGTAAGTTTACAGAGAAATTTCTGTATGTTAACATTAATTACTATATTAGGTATCATGATTGAATATATATAACTTGTTATGGTAACTTGTAATAATTTGTAATGTTATGGTATACATAGAAATGAACGAAATATAACCAAGGTTTATAACAAGTGGTATAAAAGTTGTGCTTTTTTTGTGTGTGTGTGTACTGCATTAACAGAACTATTGCATACTGACAGTATTACTTTGAAAGTGATAACACATTTGTGGTTTAGTTTTGGCTAAAAACACTTCCTTCAAGAATTCTTCAGATGTAGAAAGCTGACTATCAAACAGTCATCATTCAAACGACTCCCTCCCAGTCCTCATAGACTTTCATATCTTTATCTGCTGTCATATCAAAGCAGCGTCACACCTCTGTGATGTTACATCAAAGGAATTTTGAAAAGTCACAGTGTAAAATAAAATTCTGGATACTCTGAGAACTGTTATTGTCAAATTGAACCCCTATGACCCCTATGACTTTAGTGTAGACTTTGTGATTGTACTGATGAATGTTTTTAAAACAGATAAGCCATGTTTTGATTGCCCAAGATGATATGATGTGTGCCATATCACAATATGTACTACTACTGAACCATTTGCAGTTGATATGTTTTTACTTTGGCTGCATTTACATCAGTTTATGGAAAAACATTTATTCTTTTGCATTTATTCTTATAAGTTTGCATTTAGCAAAACAACTTGTTAGAATGAAAACGCACTGCTGGAAATAGAAAGACTTTACCTATTTAACTAAAATGTGAAAGTTCAGGAGTTATCCATTTCTGGTAATGCAGTATGTGTAGGCAATTGTGCGGATGTACTTCATGAATGTAAACACAGCTGCCAGGTGACACTTGTTTCTGGATTTGCATTCCAGAACAGTACATCTTTTAATGTAGGCAGGAACATTGTATATAGCAGCTGGTCTCAAAATCTACAAGACTACAAGTAGATTTTGGATTATGTTTGGGTAAAACAGAGCGCATTTTGCTGCAACAAACAAAGTAGGAAACTAAAAGTAGAATAAACTAATTACAGAAAATATAGAAAAAAAAATTCTATGTGTTTTCAGAAGTTTATTTTTGATTTATACATAAGGTATACATAATAAAAGAGACTCTCTTTATCACAAAGATATATATCTAAAATATTATACAAAAAATATACAAAAATTGTAAGAATCGTTAGTTTGCGATATTGAGGTACGATTGACACGAAAACAGTATCTGAATTATTAATAAATATGATTTTCTTTTCTCAAAACCAATTACTCACAGTTAAAGCAGTTACATAGAAATTAATGTTCAAGGCCATTACAAAAAAAAAAAAAATGAAACAGGTTAAGAAAGAGGCCCGAATACCAGTATGCAGTCCGTTTTGGTTTTCAAAACTCAAATGATAAACAGGAAAATCTATACCGTCCCTATTTATTTCTTTAATGGGCTATAGGTTTGTGTCATTCAACAAGCTGTTTGAGGTGTCTGCAATGTGCTTAAAGCTGCAGTCCGTAAGTTTTGCCTCTTTGTCGCCATCTCTGTTTGAAAACCTGGAATTGCAGCTGCTTGTGGAATTATCTTTCTAGTGTGGGTTGTGCAGCGGCGTAGCTCCAGCGCGGATGAATCTAATGTTGTGAGGTGAATGTGTGGCAGTCAGTCACCGCACCGGTGTGGATGTTTACTGTACTTCACAATCACAGATTCTAGCCTACGTCTTGGAATATATGACCCAAATAAGAATTTTCACCAGATATTGTCATCTGAATAGGTAAGTAACAAGTCTGCCACGTTTGTTCTGACCAACTGAGGAAAAAAGCATTACAATAATGTAATGTGCCCCCTCACTTTGAATGGGCACCTCTGATCAGAAGCACATTTAAAACTGGAATGTAATATAATTTAATTCACATGTGTTTCATAAACACAATCCTTTCTGGATTGCAATCCGCCATCAAAATGATACATTTAATTATTCTAGCTGCTGTGACAAAAGGCTATAAACGATGCACCACCTGCAGCATCCGCACATGCGACAGCCTAGTAGCCGGGACAACTTCTTTATGTTTACAGATGTGACGTAATGACGCAGTGCCATGCTCGAATTTCCCGCGAAAACCTACCCGTACCACTCAAATTAGAAAACATTATTATAAGCTAACCGTTGTGAATCGGGCTAAACTAAGGCGATAGTTTTGAACACTGGCTGATTATGTACTTGCTCAAATATTTATTTCTGATCATTTTTAACCAAAAAAAGTTACGGACTTCAGCTTTACATAAAATAAATGTTCTGAAGAGGAATTAAGAGGAGAGAAAAAAGACAAACATGTTTGATGAAGGCATCACTTTCAAGCTGAAAGAGGCTCATAGGTGTGAAAGTGAATGCCTTTAGAACAGGTGATCTTCATCACGGCTCCGTTTAGGCTTTCATCTGTTATCATTCGCAGCATTCCTTCTGCAATCAGAGATGGTCTGTAGATATACACACAGACACAACAAAATCATATTTCACATTTTTGTCACTGCTGCATGTTAAATCAGCACATTTCAGTAAAGAATGTGGATTTTTAAAAAGCAAACAAGGCAATTCATTTTTACGTTTTAAAATCAATCTCCTGGCCTCAAACTTATCTTTCTGTGTTCTTGTTGACATACTTTAACTTCAAATAACTCATCTCTCATGTGTCTACAGAGTGTTTGAGGAAGACATAACAAATATTTTGTTGGAAAAAATTATTTCAGATACTCCACCAACACTAAAAGAATAGTGCCAGTAATACTGATTTGTTGGGGTGGAGGAGGTTGATTTGATTCAGTTTTAATTGCACGTCAAATATCTTGCAAGCAAAACATATGGTTTAATCCACCTTTAATCAGTGGGTGGTGCAAAATGAATGTCTAGATTTTCCAGTAAAGACAAGTTTAAAGGTTTACAAGCACTTCATCCACTGATTATTTACTTGGAGTGGTAAAGGTCTGGACTGGAAACAGATTTTTGCCATTATCTAGAAAACACTGTTGCTCTCTGCCCAAGCAAACTGTTTATTCAAGGGACTGAATATAACAAACAAAGCAAAACTACTCGGACAATCTATTACAGACTCTCTGCTTACTTAAGAACGCCATATTTGTCCATCCGTTGCTTGAATTCATCTTTGTACTTGACAAACTTGCCCATTGTTTCCTCATGCTCCACAGTGCGAAGGAGTTGGGTGTCCACGAAGGCTGGGCACAGTGTGTTGATCCTCACTCCATAATTGCCCTGTTCAGATGCGTCCTGCCGACAACAAAACGTGTCCAAACACGGTCAGCCTAAATTACACACACAGCGCAAAGAATGTGTCAACACACAGGGGTGAGAGATCCTATCTGTGAGCAAGCACAACTACTCTCTCGGAGGGAAAAAGCGAGGCTGTGAAAACCACACTGGGTCAGCTGGTTTGGTTGTCAGGTGCTGTAATGTACCATATTTCAGGAAACAGATTTACATATGGTTCCAGTAAACTTTGCTTATGGTAAACTGGTGAGACAGGATTGATGTACTCACTGCAATGGCTCTTGAAAATCCAATCACCCCATGCTTTGTCGCTGTGTATACTGGCTGGTGAGGAGAATGGAGAAATGCTAGGATGAAACAAAACAAATATTAATTCCAAAAAGAATGTCATATGTAAAATATGCATAGAATATTTTTTTTTTCCATTAGAATGCAAAATACAAAATTTCTAAAGGAACTTTTGAGTATGACTATGACTTTTAAGCTTAAAAAATGCACCAAAAAAGCGTTCTGAAACCATATGGTAGATTTGTGTGAGAAGCAGGCCAAATTTCAGAAATAGTGATTTCAGAAGAAATCTTCCCCTCCAGTGAGCTGTCAAATACAACCAAATCATTGAGTCAGTGAATTGAACTTGAGAAACAGATCAGTGAATGAATTATTTCTTTGGATTGGTTCTTTTTTTCGGTCCATAAAACTCTTCAATTCCTTGACCCAACAGTTCTTGAGTTACAGCTCACTGAAGGAGAAGATTATTAGGCAATAACGACTAAAATTTCAGTGTGTTCCTTGTATGAGTCATATGGACTATTTTCATGGTGCTTTTTTGACATTTTTGAAAGAGATACGATCACTATGGCATTGTATGGAAAAGAGCTGTGTGAAGATTCTTCAGAATATCTTATTTTTTTGTTCCACAGATGAAAGAAATTCAGATAGGACTGAATGAAGGGTTTTGTAGCCAGGGCTACGGTACTAGAGTCTGTTATTTGAAAGAGCAAGGTTTTCATCTTATTGAGACTGTAGCTAAATGAAGCCTGCGAATGATTTCCAATACTTTTGTCATGGAAAATCTCTGGATCTTCCAAGGCTGAGGATTTATTTTTTAATTCACACATAAAAATCCTAATGGCTCTTGAGTCTGTTTATAGTGAAGCAGCTCTTTGGAAACATAAAGAGCTGAGAACAATTTCCTAAACTAATGCTTTAAACTTTATAGGGCAGTTTGGTGCTTTATGGACCTATATAAAAATAAAACTATATAAAAATAAAATCTGCATTTTTCCCTACTGACTTGTTAAAATATATGTCTATACAGCCTTGAATTTATGCATTATGTAAAAGTTATTGGAAAAGTCAAATGGAACAATGTTTCCTTTAGCATTCAGGCTTTGTTATAATAAACAACATTTACAAGCCGCATCAAACCGAGGCAGCCAAGGACACCAGGGGCAAATAGCTGAGACAGTATATTAAACAGTTCTTGTGTGTTCTGGATGAACAAATCTAAGCACAACATTAATGTACATGCAGTGAATAACCCACTTTTGCACAAAAGAAGGTTCTGTTTCCAATTCTGGCTGTATTAACATCTTGAAGAGAGTCATCAAGCTTTCTTGTCTGTAAACATCTTAATTAAGGGGTAAGATCATCATAAAAACTAAACCAAACAATGAAGTCATCCTAAAAAGACATGTTTCCATTCAGCATGGTTAGGTTTTTCTGCATAAATCCACCAGCTTTCTCCCTATATGCTCAAAAACTAGGTCCTAGACATTAGGATTACTTTTGTAGACTGCTCTATGTATCTGTTCTGTGAAATGGTTTGAGGACAAGTTATAATTATATAATTTATATTATATTTATAATGTTCTATTTTTAGCTACGCAAGGTTTGTTTAATTTATAGCATTTCCTACTTGTGAGTATGAAACTGGATCTGACACAACTGTCTCAGGGCAGCCTAGTTCATTCTTCCATAGTTTGTGAGAGTTACTCATGGCAATAATGTGAACAAGTACAGGTGCAAGACAAAATATTTATTTTCAATTAGAAATAATTCATTTCTCAATTATTTCTAAGTTTCTGGTGAATAACTATTAGATATTCTGCCAATCTTAATATTGATTCAATGCTGTCATAGTTAAAGTGGACTGAAGCAGACCTACATTTTAACTTAGTCTTAAAGGAACATTTACTCAAAAATGAAAATTTACTCACCCTCAGGCCATCCAAGATGTCGTTGAGTTTGTTCATCAGAACACTAATGAATCTTCTGCAGTGAATGGGTGCCATCAGAATGAGAGTTTAAACAGTTGATAAAAACATCAAAATAATCAGCAAGTATTCCATATGACTCCAGCCCATCAATTAATATCTTGTGAAGTGAAAAGCAAAACCTGTTTATAAAGAAACAAATCCACCATTAAGACATTTTAACTTTAAACCGTTGCTTCTGACCAAAATATCAGTCCATGATCCATAATAATGCTTCCTCCAGTGGAAAAGTCCATCCTTTGTTATCCTCTCACATCAAAATCCACCAACATAATTGTCTAGAACTGTTTTGGACTGTTTTCGCTTGATCTGTGCATATTTCTCTCCTGATTTAGATAAGACAATGTTTTCACTGGAGAAAGCATATCATGGATATAGGACTTTAGTCAGAAGCAACAGTTTGAAATTAAAAATGTGTTGATGGATTTGCTTATTACAAACACACAGCTTTTTGCTTCACAAGACATTACGGTAACACTTTAGAATAGAGAACACTTATTCACTGTTAACTATGACTTTTCCCTCAATTAATTCCTAATTTGCTGCTTATTAATAGTTAGTAAGGTAGTTGTTAAATTTAGGTATTGGGTAGGATTAGGGATGTAGAATAATGTCATGTAGAATAAGGCATTAATATGTGTTTAATTAGTTCTAATAACTGGCTAATATTCTAGTAATATGCATGCTAATAAGCAACTAGTTAAGAGACCCTAAAATAAAGTGTTACCGACATTAATTAATGGACTGGAGTGGTGTGGATTACTTGTGGATTATCGAGATGTTTTTATCAGATGTTTGAACTCTCTATTCTGAAGGCACCCATTCACTGCAGAGGATCCACTGGTGAGCAAATGATGTATTGCTAAATTTCTCCAAATCTGTTCTGATGAAGAAACAAACTCATTTACGTATTGGATAGCCTGAGGGTGAGTACCATTCAGCAGATTTTCATTTCAGGCGAACCATTGCTTTAATAATTGTTTCTGGTAATAACTGCCAATGTAATGTGTGGTTAAACAAAAACAATATCGAGCTTCCAGCTTTAGAGGAGAGGGCAATGAGTGAAAGAAAGTATTTCCTCAACAAAATTCCAAGCAAATCAATCTCCATTAGTCACAAAGTGAGAGTCACAAAAGAGTAATCACCTGTGTTACATTAGTTAAAGAAACCTGGCTGAGAGGCAGTGAGGGAAATAAACCATCCTTTATCCCATCTCTCAGTTAAAAGAAAAGGCTGTTTCAAATCCAAGTCTAAAAACCTGTCTGGAGCGTGTTGGGGGTTATAACAAGTTCACTGTCAGCCAAGCACTATTCGTCATCCACAGTGTCCACACACACACACACACACACACACATATACACAAGATAATCATATCTTCAAAACAGTGCCCAGAATCAGTTTATCTATGTCTCAACAGCTCAGTTGTACCAAAACACAGGTATCTGATGACAGATTGATAAGCTGATAATAGTTTTTTTCTGCTGATTTATGATTCCAGGGATTTTTTGGCATCTTTTGGGGTGCTTAAGTATAAAGTGATATTTTTCAGTGGGAACTTGGATTTGCTGGGCAATTGTTTGAATAGTCACAAAGGCAGAGAAAGATCATTCAATATGAAAGTAAGGTATAGGATAAACATACAGTATGTCATCTTTCTCCCAGACTTGGTCTGGCTTTCTAAATTGCCTAAAATGTCTGGGTTTTGGCTTTGTTTTCATATTGTTTTCATGCTTGCTGAAGGTAATGACTTAAATAGTGTGCAGGCATTATACGTAATCGACCAATCATGAAATGCGAGAAGGTGGGATCTACAGAGATCGATCAAAATCAATGCAAGTACAAGTACATAATGTGTGAGGACTGTAAAGAGCGTGTCAATATGAACACAAAGGCCAAAACCTGGACATTTTAGGCAATCTAGAAATCCCGACCAGGACATGTCCGGGAAAAAGAGGACACATAGCGACCCTAAGTAAGTAATGTTCCAGATATGTAATGTAAATAAGTAATGTGACACATTTACTTCAATATCCCAGCAACTGTTTAAATGTTTCCTTAAGTTTTTGTTACTTTACGCTGGCTCTTCTTTGATGCAGTGGTCTTGGACTTAATACTGACACCTGCTGGTGTGGTTGCATTAAGTTTGTTTGTTGCATCACTAAAACTTTGTGTTCATTGTTCAGTCAACATGGTCTCACCCATGAAGGAGCGACCCACTTCATGTAGAATAAAACTGCCATATATCATTTCAATCATATATTTTAAATGATTTAATGTTTATTTTAAGTGATATAAATTTATTTTTGATCATAACAAAAACTGCATTTTAAAAGCAGACACTTTAGTAGGTTAAAGTGTCTATATTGTGCAAGCTATTGTGAGACTGCCATTATTATTTGCATTATGGTCTCCTGAGTTCATTTAAAACTGCATTCTTAGAAAAAAGGTGTGTCCAAATGACCTGTTTTGCTAAACGTTCTAATTCTTAATCATCAAGCAAGTCATTTACCTTCAGTAAATGCACAGTATTTATTATGCAATTTATTACATTTAGGCATAATAATTGCGCATGTGTCATTTTTCAACAGTAGGTACAGATCCTTGGCAAAAGAGACAACAGCAGCCCTTATAACTGGGTCAGATATATTTGCTTTAGTGTGAGCAAATATTTGACTCACTCTATAGTTTGCTAATGACCAAAAAATACTGTTATGTAACCTTCTTAAGCACAACTCTCTCTACTGGCTACAAAACATTTAGGCTAACTTTTTCAAAACATGCACATATGTAAGACACATGATAAAGTTAGCAGTATCTTACCTGCCATAGATGAAACGTTGATGATAACCCCTCCTTCTTTTCCATACTCTTTACTCATGTGTTCTAGTGCTAAATATGTCCCCTGTATGAGAGATGTCTGAGGAAGACAACAGTTGTGTAAAACTGCTAGCACATAGTGAACAGATGTTTTCTATGAGAGTGAGATTATGTTGACATTGACCGGCTATTATGAACAAACACAATATAATACTGCATCATGTCCATTATGAAATCACTCTGCAGAGCATGATTCATTTTAAAGATTTGTAGATTATTTCATACAGTGCATATGTAGGCCTACAAGTGCCATATAATGGTGTTCCTTCTACTTCATGTACTATTGTGAAATCTTTTGGACTGGAAGCAGGGGGTGGAGTATTTTTAGTGAATTTGTAACTCCTATCCTGAAGTGTGGTTGAATGTTGCACCCTAAAGCACCAAACGTGATCCACTCTTATCTGTGTAAATCATGAGATGTGTCCAATGAAATGAGGTTAAGTTGAAATGCAAGAGTTTGGCATGACCTATCCAATTATTTTTATTTTTTTCTTATAGGTTGGATTTAAGTATAATGATTTTTAACTCACCAAATTTACTTCAATGGTCTTTTCCCAGTTCTTCTCATTGTTGATTCCAGCATTATTGATGACAATATCCAGCCGGCCAAACCTCTCTACTGTGTTTTGAAAGGTATCTAATAAAAGAAAATACAGCAAGGTTTTCATGTCTTGCTAATAATTAATAACAGTGTTGCAATAGTGCCACTTTTAACAGCAGTACAAAGTGGCTGTGTATTCTAATCAAATGAGCAGTCCATCTAGTCAGTTCACTAGGTTTTGAAACACAGCCAGTGTTAGTCTGTATGTGCCCTCACCTGACTTGCAGCTGCAGCATTCCACGAAGAAACATTTAATTAAACTCCTAGGTAAGTGTGTCTTTAGAAACAAGTTTAACAGGAATGAACAATCCCTTCACCACCGACCCATAAACTCTTGTCTTGGAGAAATAAAGGAACCTAACAAAAGGCTACACATTTGATAGTGTTAAAACTTCAAAACCCCAGTAACATTCCTCAGTGATGACCTGAGGGCCTATGAATGTCTAGTATGACCTAATTAACTTCCCAAACAATGAAACACTGTTTAGGAATAAGATGCGCTGCACATACAGGTGCGCAATATAATTGTTTCGTTCTAAGAAAACGATTTCAAACTGTGCCAGATTAGAGAAGATAATATAAATATCCAAAGTAAAATGCTAAGTAAAAAATTACGATTTTACCTCTAAGTTTCCCCGCGTCAGTCACGTCACACTGGATAAAAATACAGTTATCCTCTCCAAACTGGCCATCTAGATCACTTTTACATTCCTCTCCCACAGATTGGTTCAGGTCTACCAGTGCAACCTGAATTTTCAAAGAGTAAATTAATAACGCAATTCTAAAACAAATAAATAGATGAAGACGCAACGATGCACAATCGCCCCAAACAGGCAACTAAACTAGTTATAAAGAAGTTTTGAACACATTTTCCCAACAGTTTCCCAACAATGTCCATTTTAAAAAGAAATTTGACAAAGTGAAACCTTCGCCCCATCCTCCAGGAGATGTTCCACCACGGCTCTTCCGATGCCTTGAGCGCCGCCGGTGACCAGAGCCACTTTCCCGTGGAGACTCATGCTGCCCACAGCCGAGCGCACCGCGCAATGCTTTAAGTAGGCGTACAGTCAGAAGGGGGCGTGTAGATAAGTATTACTACAGTGTAAACAGACGGCCAAGTGTCGTTTTACAAACTGTCATTTACACCAAAGAGAAGATTACTAACAATTTTGTGAGCTCTCCGCGCTTTTGTTCTTTTTAATGCCCTTGGAGGCAGTCGAGCAGTGTACAAGTACACACACGTGGAGTGAGTAAATGAACGCACCTAAATGAACAAGAAACAACGGATGCTTTTATAAACATCTTTATTTTTCAGTCTTTCCCAGAGGGCTCTTCAGTAAACATATGAAAAGAACTTTACACTTTACATTACAGCGTTTATGTTAAATGTGTAGCGAATTACTGACCATCTTAAATAAACTCAAACGTAAAGTATTTTGTGTTTTCCAAAATTTGAATACATTTCGTTAGTATTATAACTGTTCTATTAGCTATATGTAGCCTACTTGTGTAACACGGACACTGTAAAGTGTGACCAGAAGTATATACACAGAAGAACGTACCAGTGAGAGCATTGACTGCTGCTCCAATTTCACAATGAAAATGAAGTACAACAGACTTGAGTTCATGCATAACATTTAATAATGTTTGTACAAAATAAATTACAAATGCTCTTGCATTATACTGTAAATGTCCATGAACTTCTTGAATCTTCTCCATGCTGAATGTATGTGCCAAATGCTGATGTAAGATAGTGTTCAAAATACAACAGCACTGCTCTATTTACTCTTAGGAATGTGTTAGACTAAATATGCTTTTGATCATTTGTATGGCACAGTTTTTCAGCACATAATTTTGAAAAGAAAAGTCGTTTCTCCCAGACAAGGGACAAAACAAAACAAAAAAGATCTAAGAAAGTCTAGTCCCAGTATTTGAACTGTTTTGAACAGTGTTTATACAGATAATTCTGAATTTCAACAAAATAAATATTGATAATATTGATAAATATTGATTCCAAATACACATTTTCTCATGGCATGTTTTTAAATATACTTGCAGTACCCTAGGAATAATTAAAATATCTTCAGAGGCAGAATTATATATGTTCTCTTTTAGTATAATTTAATAACTTCTGTTCAGAATTTATTGTTATACAATCACCATACATGCAGTTAGATTAGTTTAAAACCACTCAAATTAGGTTCTTAATTTTGAATCTCATTTACATTTTTTTGCAATACTATTTTTTTTTTCGTCTGAGTACTTATCTGAAAATACATTGACTGCAACATTGTCCTAACAAGCCCTCCTTAAATTCTTTTCTACATTCATGAATTTGCAACACGTGTGACAGTACTCACTCCCAGCTGCATTATTTTGCGGTGGCATCATTAGTTTGAAGTGACTGAACAATAATGCTTTTGTTTGAGAAAAACTTGAAGGATGGTTTCAATTTCTTTATGGTTACTGACAATACGCTACCCATTAAAGTTTTCAAAATGTTTCCTTGAAGCAGTTAATGTTAAGGTGTCCATAGGCTAGCTGTAAACACAATAGTCGTCTTTGCTGGTTCAGGGTCATTCTGGAGATTTGGCTCAGAATATTTTTGGCCTGGATGCTGGTTTCTAGAGCTGGTCAACAATCAGGTTGGGACAAAATGATCGAGGATACATTACGCTGACCAAATGCTAATAAAAACTATTCAACTCTTCCTTATAAAATAATCAACATTAGTAGCTTGTGTTTGGATATTTGTATAATATACATTTCTGCTCTTGCACTCTTGCCAGTTTTCAATAGCTGTATATCAAAAATACAACACAGAACATTGGCAGTAAAGCTGTTAGACAACATAGTCGACAAAACCAGTGCAAGACACACACATCTGTCACTACGAGGGGCTGTAGTCAGTATCGGACTGTGCTTCTGTGTTAAACAGGTGTGTAGAAGTGCTGACCACTTTTGCTGCGGGACAGGTGTGTCAGAGGCCCTACGGATGCCTATCCATTGCATAGTGAGTGCAGTGTCTTCGTATGGGTGTACAACACAAACAAACTATTGAAATTAACCACCGGTCCTTGACATCACAGTTTTAAATAGTCATTTTAGCACATAGATCTTGGCAGGAAACGTTGCGTATGAGTAATAACATCAGAGTTCATTGATGCAGCTTTGCTGTGTTACTACTGTACCTCCCAAGGTGCAACATGCCATGTTCCATCTATGGCTTGTGCACATCCTCGTGACGTAGGATTTTGTAAAGAACCCAATAGAAAATATTGAAAAACAGGAAGGCCAGTGGGAATCCGGCACGGGACACAGTGTCGATCTTCTTGGCTCGGTCGATGAATAGTTTTCTCATCTCCTCATGACTCTTGCCGGCAGTAAGGGCTGGGTCAGAGGGTGTTGTGGCCACGTTATTAGCAGCTTTAGGCACGGCTCCGTCTTTCCCTGCATTGGGCGTGAAGCTCAACCGGCTCTCCCGCACATCCTCCTCCTTAGAAACGGAAAGGATACAGAGAAACAATCAAGACTTTAGCACTCCTACATTTACAGAACCTGTTTCTTCCCTTATAGGAAATTGTGTGATGTAAAATAATAATGTGGACAATAAATTAGTGTTAGCAGTTTTAGTTTTATGATGTCCCTAGCATTTTAAATGACTTAAGGAGAGTTTCTGCCGAACTACTGCCCTGCTAGCCTGCAAATGTTAAACCTTAGTCAAAGAGCTGATAAAAATGTAAAAGATAATTCGCATTCTGTTCTGTTGTTAAAAATGATTTCAGACAAATATAGAAGACTTTGGTGGAAAAAGGAAAATTATTTTGGTAGGAAATGAAATCAAACCCATAAAACACAAGCTTCATAGTTTTTTCCCCCACTAATTAAACGTAAAGAGGAACAGAACAATTAAGTAAGCATGCAACTGAAATTAACTGAGTGCAACAAGGTGTAATAAAACAAAATATATATAATACATCTTTAGTAGAAATATCATTTGTCAAAAATACAGGACATTTAATTTAATTTGTCTATTGATTTGATTCTGCATTCTGTAGTACTGTAGTAATTCAGCCCCAGTTGTCCAATACACTGATAAAATATACATTACCATTCAAAAGTTTGGGTTTGGTAAGGTTTTTTAAGATTTCTGAAAGAAGTCTCTTATGCTCACCAAGGCTGCATTTATTTGATCAAAAACACAGTAAAAACAATAATATTGTGAAATATTATTACAATTTAAAATAACTGTTTTCTATTTTCTATATATCGTAAATTTAATTTATTCCTAAATGCAGTTTATTCCTATGATAGCAAAGCTGAATTTTTAGCAGCCATTATTCCAGTCTCAGTAATATTTCTTATTAATAGAATTTATTATGCTCTAAATTCTATAGACTGGTAATTAAAACATTAAATTTCATTAATATTAGTCAGAGCACCTTTACCGTAAACTAACAATAAACAACAATTAATAAAAAAATATATAAGCAATATATATATATATATATATATATATATCTATATATATATTTATATATTTATATATTTATATATATATATATATATATATATATATATACATACATACATGCATGCATGCATACATACATACATACATACATACATACATACATACATACATACATACATACATACATGCGCGCACACACAATATTGTTTATTTTTAATTAATGTGTTTTATAGTATATTTTCAATTTATACACCTAAATTTATTAGTATATGGTACATAGACACTAACTTACATAAAAGTTATTTAATTATAATTAATGTTAAAAAATTTAAGCTTAAGGTTCTAAAGTAAGGTTCTAAAAGTGGAAACAATTACATAATTGTATCTTATGAATCCATAATAATTTGATTCATAATATATTCAAATGGGTGTTTTAATTTTGACATTATGATCACTACTTATCTGAATGGTAAAATAACGTGACATACTGTTTCATGAGGGCTGGACCTGAATGAACATGGACACATGATAGGGAAGTTGAGTGACTGTATAATGAACTCATCGGGCAAAGGCATGGACAGAGATGAAGTGCTGTGCTCTCTCTTTACCCTGTCATTGGATTCATCAAGTTGGCCCATTGATCCGTAAACTGGCTCGGCACTGTGTAGGCCACTGATACGACGCAATGACTCTGTAAGCGCCTCATCAAATGTTTGATCGAAAGTCTTTCAGCACAGCAGGAGGATTGAAGAGAGAAAGAAGCACAAAGCATGCAAACTAATAAAATATAATGGCTCTCCACGTGCAGGATATCATGCAATGTAAATAAATACATGAATAAATAAATAGATAAATAAATAAATAAATAAATATTAACCAATAAGTGGTATGTAAAAGAAATTAAATTGCATAAAAACAAATGTGTATTATTCTGAAACCAAGTGTTTTCATCTCAGAATGCAGCAACCAATATCAACCAATATTGTGGCAGTGCTTGAACTGCTTGCCCATGCATTTTATAATGTCCTTTGAATTTAATACACTTTGCACCTTTTTTTCTCTCTGAAAACTGTCAGAATATTCCACTGAATAAGCTTCATATCATGAAGTCAATAATATTCCAGCTCCACAGTGCCAGGGGAAATAACATCCCTGGCCACATGCAATATTAATTATATAAATAGACCTAAATAGCAGTCTGGCCTTTGTACTGGTTAGCAGGCTTCTGCCTTGAAATAATGTTTAAAGTATGTTTGGTTAGTTGCTAAGTATACCATAAGGATGCACTGAGTACTTCTGTCCTCTAGAAGGCAGTGTTGTATATGTGGACTTACAGTGTAGTGGTTTGTGTGATTCCTGTGTAAACAAACGTGACTCTAGTTGATTATTTCAGCTGATAAGTAACATATTAATAATCACATAACAACATAATCAAATGATAGACGGGTGTTCATTTTCAAACCGTACATGTTTTTCAAAATGAATATCATTAGCTCTTAGCATCACATTAACTCAACATACCTGACAAAACATGCACATTCAGTCAGTTAAACTGTGTTTGGCTGTGTGTTTAGAATTTATCTGAGCAGTGTTGCCAACTAATTTTCAGGAAAAGTTGCTAAAGGCAGGTCGATTTGTTGCTAAAAGTTGCTAAATGATGTTGTGAGGTCATTGGATAATGATGTCATTATGTAACCATGACGCAAAACTGCATCATTGCATAGAATACACATTGAAATTACTCAAATCTCAGCAAAGAATATTATTTGAAATGTTCATTTAAATTTGTTTGTAAAAAATAAACATTTAATATTTATTATTTGGAAAAGCAATATGAACACATTTTTATTATATTTTTAAATACAACATTGGATTACTGAAAAGTTACACATTTTTGAACGATTACATTTTATGTGTTCTCCAAATAACTAGTAAAACTACACATGATTAACAATTACAGTTTTAAGCAGTGAATTGGTAGTAAGTTAAATGCTACACTCTAAGGAAAGTCCATAAAATATAGGGCACAGTGTACTTCATATGTTAATATGAAGGAATTTTCTGTATTAATTTTTCATAATTTTTTTAGGTAGGTAGGTAGGTAGGTAGGTAGATAGATAGATAGATAGATAGATAGATAGATAGATAGATAGATAGACAGACAGACAGACAGACAGACAGACAGATTTTGATATAAGATCAACAGTGTACCTAATTAACAATTATAGGAACAAGCTAACAACTAAGGTGTTTCATAAATGAACAATTATTATTTAACAAGTGCAACTAGCAACTTGATTCACATGTGATGTGTGTGTACTGCTAGGCACTGCTTAGTAACTGCTTGGTTAAGAGAAAAAATGCATGCCTTATTTATCATCGAAGTCAATTTTCAAAAGTTGCTAAAAGTTGCCAAACACATTTTAAAAATAGCTAAATTTGTTACTAGGTGCTTTTTGGGGAAAAAAAAAAGTTACTAGTCTGAAAATTTGCTAAATCTAGCAACAAAATTGTTAAGTTGGCAACACTGTATCTGAGCAGAGTCGAAAAGGCGCAGAAACTCTGTCAGTCTCCCAATCATCTGCTTCACTTACTGTCAAGTCCAATTGCAGTGACAGTTTCCCGCATTTAAAAACGTGTCTGTTTCTGATATTTTAAAGATTTTTTAAAAATCTTTAAACTGTAAACATATGTCATTACAAACAAATGCTAATCTTTGTTGGCACGTTCCAATCTGTAAGTTTTTGCATTTCTCGACTCGTTTGGATTTGTGAGTGACTCTTTCTGTAGTTTACAGGCGACAAGATCGACGCTGTCTTTATAAGTGAATCATTGAAAAATTCATTCAATTGATTCATTCAAAAACAGTGATTCAATCAGGAACGAAACAAACGACTGTCTATATGAGTGAGTCATTGAATCATTCATTGAATCAATTCGTTCAAAACTGAGAATCAAACAACAACAACAACAACAACAACAGTGTTTTACTTGGTGTTGCAACGGCCCTACTGTGGCGTAAATTGAATTATTTTCTTTCGCAGAGCATGAACAAAGAAAGTAATTGGCAACATATTGTGTCTAAAATGTAAGTTCTTCAATATTACCTTCCTTTTTTATAGACCTACAACGCTCGCAGTCCTGTGGTTTTCCCAAAGCACTGCAATTACTTGCGTCTCTTGGCTTGTGTCAGCACTCATGTAAACACTAAGCACTTGCTTCACAACTTTCTTTACCTTTCATGATTTTGATGGATAATGGGCAAAATCATTAACATTTGTGCGTGACACTCAACACTTGTGTGTCACAAAGCACGGGGATGCAATTTATTTTTCATAAATGCGGGTTCAGTCTACCTTGCCAGACTTTTTCCTTTTCCGTCGGAATCGTAAGAGTTCTTTGTGCTGCCGTGAAACAAAGTTGACTGCAGCATACTCCAACAGGGCAGAAAAGACAAATAACAAGCACACAGCCATCCAGATATCAATAGCCTTCACGTAAGACACCTGCACAACAGAAAGACACAAACACATTCGTTGTCATATACCTTAGTTAGCCTTTGCCGTTTCATTCCAGCCTGTATAACAACAGCCCAGTCGTTTTATTACTGAACAGAATAGGGATCCGTCTGATATTGTCTTTATCGCAGCTATGAATCAGAGATAATTCTCTGCCAGGTGAAAAAGACTATTTTCTGCAATGTTTAATTGTGTTACATAACTCAGCATTTATGAGTTTTTAATATGCAATACACACCGCATGCCTGCTTTCATACATGGATGCACTTTGCACATTCCACTCTAGGCTGCATTAATAAATGATAACTAAGAATGAATGGCAGAAAAAGAGATGTGTAGAAGTGCTAGTAGAACTTATACCCTTCTACTGACCAGTGATGCAGCATCTTTGTTACAAATGTGAATAAGGGTCTTGCTTTAATACTGTATGCACTCTGACCTTAGGCAAAGATGTCCTGGATCCAGAGCTCTGAGTTGTCATCGTGAGCACTGTGGTGATTCCCAGGGCGACGCGAGCAGGAGCGGCATCCATGTTGATCCAGAAGGAGACCCAGGACAGGATGACAATGAGCAGGCTGGGAATGTACATCTGGATCAGGTAGTAGCCCATCTGTCTTTCGAGGTGAAAACGTACTTCGATGCACGTGAACTTGCCTAACAGAAAGAAAAGTGGACAGAAAACATACAAAACTATAGATGAAGATTTATGCTACTAAGGCCTGGTAGGTTTGGTTATTTTGTAGGACCACTAATGCATTTTGAAAAACAAAAATGTTTAATTTTATTTTGTTTGCTTTGGGGAGATCAAAAATTATAACAATATACACACTACTGTTCAAAAGCTCAGTAAGGTTTTTTTTATGTTTTCATAATAAGTCTCTTATGCTCAACAAGGCTGCATTTATTTGATCAAAAATGCAATAAAATAAGTTGAATTGTGTTGTTTACAAATTAAAACAACTGTTTTCTATTTGAATATATTTTAAAATGTAATTTATTCTTGTGATGGCAAATGGTAAAGCTGAATTTTCAGCAGCCAGTGTCACATGATCCTTCAGAAATTATTGTAATGTGCTGATGTGCTGCTCAAGAGACATTTATTATTATTGTTATCAATGTTAAAAATAGAGCTGCTTAATATATTTGTGAAAACCGATTTTTTTTTCTTCAGGACTATTTTATGAATAGAAAGTTAAAAAGAACAGCTTTTATTTGAAATATTTTGTAACATCATAAATGTCTTTACTGTCATTTTGATCAGTTTAATGCATCCTTGTTTAAAAAAAAAAAACAGTATTAATTTCTTCAAAAAATCTTTATGACACCAAACTTTTGAACGGTTGTGCATATATGCTAAGTATATGTTAAGTATATATCTCAAATTATAAAATTACAAACATTTTAAAATTTCATTCGCATTAATATAAAGATCTTTTGGAGAAGTTAACACTGTAAAAAGTGGTAACCTGCAACTGTTACCTTAACTATTTTTACCTGATTTAACCAATAAAAGTTAGTTTTTTGGTATTAATGAGTGTATTTAGGCTAATTCAGTGATATTAGTATTTTAGACTTTAATAAATAAATATGAAATTGTCCGACACTGCAAAACCATAATGTCACAAACTGGAAGTGTGCTAAGCTAATTTAAATTTAAAAGTATTCATGTGTGGTTGGTGCACGACTATAGAGAGGCATTACAGACGGTTACGTTTATATACAAAATCCGCATGAAAGGCAGAGAGCATCTACTTAAAAGGTCTGAGAGCTTTCAGCTGCAGTCTGTCTTTTTGTTCTCTGCTACTGAGCCTTTTCCTCTCTCAAAACAAATTTCTGCGAGGCTTGTCTTTCCTGAAAAGCAGGGAGATGGCTTTCACTATTTCTGTCTCTTTTGTTCCAAAGTCCCTGGGAGATTTTTGCTTGGTAATATTCCACTCTGGTCTGCTCTCTAGCTGGAGTACACTGGAGTACACTTAAACTCAATAAATGAATGAAACATCTGTAAACCTAAATGTTAATGTTTATTTAGAGCCACATAAAGAATGCTTGCATAAAACTACATATACAGGCAATATTTAATACAGTAGTGGTCAGAATAATTGGCACCCTTGGTAAATATGATCAAAGAAGGCTGTGAAAATTAATCTGCATTGTTAATCCTTTTGATCTTTTATTTAAAAAAATTCACAAAAATCTAACCTTTCATTGGATAATAAGAATTTAAAATGGGGGAAAATATCAATATGAAATAAATATTTTTCTCTAATACACGTTGGATACAATTATTGGTACCCCTAGAAATTTTTAGGATTAAAATATCTCTGAAGTATATTCCGATTCATATTCACAATTTTGAGCACTCCAGGGTGATTATGAACATGAAATTATCCAGCCATGCCTTCCTGTTTCACAGAAATATAAATAGGAGGGAAAACAAAGCCCAAATTCACCTTAATCATCCATCACAATGAGAAAAACCAAAGAATATATTTCTGATGTGCAGCAAAAGATAATTGAGCTTCACAAATTAGTGAAGTGGCTTTAAGAAAAGAGCTAGAGCAGTGAAAATTCCCATTTCCACCATCAGGGCAATAATTAAGAATTTCCAGTCAACATAAAATGTTACGAAACTGCCTGGAAGAGGACGTGTGTCTATATCGTCCTAATGCACGGTGAGAAGGAGAGTTTGAGTGGCTAAAGACTCTCCAAGGACCACAGCTGGAGAATTGCAGAAAATAGTTGAGTCTCAGGGTCAGAAAGCCTTAAAAAAAAATTGTCAAACAGCACCTACATCACCACATGTTGTTTGGGAGGGTTTCAAGAAAATTCTCCTAGCTCATCCAAAAACAAACTCCAGCATATTCAGTTATCAGACACGACTGGAACTTCAAATGGGACTGGCTTCTATGGTCAGATGAAACTAAAAAATGAGCTTTCTAGCAGCAAACACTCAAGATGGGTTTGGTGAACACAGGGATAAAAAGTACCCCATGTGTACATTGAAATATACTGCTGTATTTTTGATGTTGTGGGCCTGTATTTCTGCTGGAGGTCCTGGACATCTTGTTTAGACACATGGCATCATGGATTCTATCAAATACCAACAAATAAAAAATCAATAAGTGACTGACTCCATTAGAAATCTTATAATAGGCCATGTTTGGATCTTCCAACCGTACAATAATCCAAACACAAACCTCAAAAACAACACAAAAATGGGTCACTGAGCACAAAAGCAAGCTTCTGCTATGGCCATTCCAGTCCTCTGACCTGAACCCTATAGAAAATGAGTGAGGTGAACTGAAGAGAAGAAGCACCAACATGGAGCTGGGAATCTAAAGGGTCTGGAGTGATTCTGGATGAAGGAATGGTCTCTGATCTCTTGTCAGGTGTTCTCTAACCTCATCAGGCATTATAGGAGAAAATTTAGAGCTGTTAAACTGGCAAATGGAGGTTTCAAAAAGTATTGAATAAAAGGGTGCCGTTAATTGTAGCCAATGTGTATTAGAGAAAAACATTTATTTCAAAATGATATTTCCCCCCATTTTAAATTCTTATTATCCAATGAAAGGTTAGATTTTTGTGATTTTTTATTTTTTTTTTTAAATAAAAGACCAAAAGGATTAACAATGCAGATTAATTTTCACAGACTTCTTTGATCATATTTACCAAGGGTGCCAATATTTTTGGCCATGACTGTATGTGCTTAAACAAGTAGTTATTAAGGAGTTGTGTAAGAGTGTGTTTGACACAGAAATGCTCCCTCTGGAATGTAACCTTCTCACTCTCAAACACACACACTAACACAAACACACACTTCTAGTCTCCTCGGGAGTTTGGATGGTTGGAGCCGTCAACACTGTAGTTGAGGTGACCTGAGAATAAAACCCCTGAGAGACTAAGTGAGAGAGGTGAGAGAAACAACAACAGGAGGAAGAGGAAAGGGAAAAGAACAAAAACCAGGAGACAGTCTGTGTTATGGAGCCTGACAGCACCTAACATTCACAGGACAGAAGTGGGATGTGCTGCAGGCCCAGGAAACAACACAGCAGAATAAACCATCCTGGGATACTACAGTGGATTGTATACTCATGTAGACTCATGTATACTAATGGATTTAATTTACTTCCCCAGTTTCTGAGCCACATTATGTATGTGTGTACATATATATATACACCAGTCAGTATCTGGTGTGACCACCATTTGCCTCACGCAGTGCAACACATCTCCTTCGCATAGGGTTGATTAGGTTGTTGATTGTGGCCTGTGGAATGTTGGTCCACTCCTCTTCAATAGCTGTGCGAAGTTGCTGGATATTGGCAGGAACTGGAACACGCTGTCGTATACGCCGATCCAGAGTATCCCAAACATGCTCAATGGGCGACATGTTCTGTGAGTATGCTGGCCATGCAAGAACTGGGATGTTTTCAGCTTCCAGGAATTGTGTACAGATCCTTGCAACATGGGGCCGTGCATTATCATGCTGCAACATGAGGTGATGGTCGTGGATGAATGGCACAACAATGGGCCTCAGGATCTCGTCACGGTATCTCTGTGCATTCAAAATGCCATCAATAAAATGCACCTGTGTTCGTTGTCCATAACATACGCCTGCCCACACCATAACCCCACCGCCACCATGGGCCACTCGATCCACATCGTTGACATCAGCAAACCGCTCACCCACGACGCCATATATGCTATCTGCCCTGTACAGTGAAAACCGGGATTCATCCGTGAAGAGAACACCTCTCCAAAATGCCAGACGCCATCGAATGTGAGCATTTGCCCACTCAAGTCGGTTACGACGACGAACTGCAGTCAGGTCGAGACCCCGATGAGGACGAAGAGCATGCAGATGAGCTTCCCTGAGACGGTTTCTGACAGTTTGTGCAGAAATTCTTTGGTTATGCAAACCGATTGTTGCAGCAGCTGTCTGGGTGGCTGGTCTCAGACGATCTTGGAGGTGAAGATACTGGATGTGGAGGTCCTGGGCTGGTGTGATTACACGTGGTCTGCGGTTGCGAGGCCGGTTGGATGTACTGCCAAATTTTCTGAAACGCATTTGGAGACGGCTTATGGTAGAGAAATGAACGTTCAATTCACGGGCAACAGCTCTGGTGGACATTCCTGCAGTCAGCATGCCAATTGCACGCTCCCTCAAAACTTGCGGCATCTGTGGCATTGTGCTGTGTGATAAAACTGCACATTTTAGAGTGGCCTTTTATTGTGGCCAGCCTAAAGCCGAGCTCACACTGTGCGATTTTTTTTTAAAAGTCCTTTAGGATTGTACTTGTCAGACTGTACGAACATGATGATCATGTCACACTATGGGATCTCAGTTGTCATTAATGTCAGACTGTACGACAGTCAAGACGAGTTAAAAACGGGTGCGCGCAAGAAAACTGTCCGGAGTTTTACATTACCAACCCATACACGTCCAGTGATGGCGAACTGTATTGCACGCGGGACCGAAATGTTGGCTGTCATGAAAAGTATATGAACGGCAGCAATACCGGCGTATTTAAGAAGAATAGTGTATGCAGCTCTACACACCCACATGAAAACAGCGGCGCAACCAGTGTTTATATGGAAAAGGCAACATCTGATATGTTTAATTCCGTGAGCGGAGGACGGGAGCGCCGGAGTTTATGGCTGATAGAATAATTCTCTAGCATTAATTCTGCTCATAGCTTGTCTGGAAAAACAGAGACAGTTTGACATTCATCGTAGGGGTAGTCACACTGCAGGACCAAAATCTTCTGACACTGCCAGAATCAAATCTTCTGACACTGCCAGAATTTCGTCGGAGGTGAAATTTGATCGCAACAGCCATTAATTGGCTGTCGGTGAACACGTCAAACCAACGATCAAAGACTACAGATTTTAGCCTAGGATTATAGGAATCTTTTAGGATTTTCAAAATTTGTCCCAGACGACCAAATCGTGGCCAAAATTGCACAGTGTGAGCCGGGCTTAAGGCACACCTGTGCAATAATCATGCTGTCTAATCAGCATCTTGATATGCCACACCTGTGAGGTGGATGGATTATCTCGGTAAAGGAGAAGTGCTCACTAACACAGATTTAGACAGATTTGTGAACAATATTTGAGAGAAATAGGCCTTTTGTGTACATTGAAAAAGTCTTAGATCTTTGAGTTCAGCTTATGAAAAATGGGGGCAAAAACAAAAGTGTTGCGTTTATAATTTTGTTCAGTGTGTGTGTGTATATATATATATATATATATATATATATATATATATATATAAAAATAGTACATGACAAGAACAGAGAGGAATGATGGAATGACATTGTGTTATAAGCATTGAGCATTGGGGCTGTTGATGTTAATACTGAGTATTATAAGCAGTAGTCATAATAACAAGCTCAGTTTGGTTTTAGAGTGGTAATCCTTTTTTCTCTAGTGAGAGAGATTGTTCATTGATCACAGATGTGTTTTTATGTCTTAAACATGAATTTCTGTCATACTGAATGTTGTTGATTTACATATATCCTAATGTTATCATACTGGCTAACATAGTTAAGGTTTTGCTGAATTGTGTGAATGATTTGAAATAGTATTAGAAATGTCAGATAGATATGTTGCAGTCATATGCCATAATTGTCCATAAAAAGTGTGTGCAAGAACCCACATTATAGCTGTCAATGAGTTTCATAATTTTTAGCTAAATTTACATTTACCAGGTGCTTTTATGAAAAGTGACTTGAATGACATTTAAGGCATTCATTATTTTATTCTCTGGGAATCAAACCCCACGCTCTTGCCATTGTTAGCATCATACTTGAATATATTGCAGATATATTGTCTGCAAATAGTTATTTTTGTTTTTAATATTTATAAAAGTATGGAGTGGCAAGAGTTTTTTTTTTTTTTTTTAAATACAGGGAAAAAAATGTATATACACTTCCAGTAAAAAGTTTTTGAACAGTTAGATTTTTTTTTTTTTTTTTAAAGAAGCCTCTTCTGCTCACCAAGCCTGCATTTATTTGATCCAAATTACAGCAAAACAGTAAAATTTTGAAATATTTTTTTACTATTTAAAATAACTGTTTTCTATTTGAATATATTTTAAAATGTAATTTATTCCTGTGATTTCAAAGCTGAATTTTTAGCATCATTACTCCAGTCACATGATCCTTCAGAAATCATTCTAATATTCTGATTTGCTACTCAAAAAAAACATTTCTTTAATTATTATTATGTTGAAAACAGCTGAGTAGAATTTTTTTCAGGTTTCTTTGATGAATAGAAAGTTCAGAAGAACAGCATTTATCTGAAATATAAATCTTTTGTAACATTATAAATGTATTTATCATCACCTTTGATCAATTTAAAGCAATCTTTTTATTTCAGATAAATGCTGATGATCTTTGGATCTTTGTATTCATCAAATAATCCTGAATAAATATACTCAAAAGTATAAATATACTCAACTGTTTTAAATATTGATAATATTGATGATAATAATAATAATAATAATAATAATAATAATAATAATAAATGTTTCTTGAACAGCAAATCAGCAAATTATAATGATTTCTGAAGGATCATGTGACAGTGAAGACTGGAATAATGATGCTGAAAATGTACCTTTGATCACAGGAATAATTTACATTTTAAAATATATTCAAATAGAAAAGTTATTTTAAATAGTAAATATTTTTCAAAAGTTTACTGTTTTTGCTGTACTTTGGATCAAATAAATGCAGGCTTTGTTAGTAGAAGAGACTTCTGAAGGAAAAAAAAAACCTTACTGTTCAAAAACTTTTGACTGGTAGTGTATCTCAAAATATATTTCACAATATGTTTCACAATGTATTTCACATGATCCTTTAGAAGTCATTTTAATACGTTGATTTGCTGCTCAAGTGTATTATCAATTTACCTGCAAAAAAAAAAAAAAAAAAGCTTATTTTTGGAGCTCTGGCAGAGATTAATTTTTAGTGCACTGCTTGATTTACATACATAGGAAACCCAAAGGGTCCTCCATCTTTTCACTGACAGGCTTGTTCTGCAGTAGCTCAGGGATGAAAACCCACTGTGATATCACTAAAGCTGTGCCATGTGGTTATTTCACATCCCTCATGACTCAACTGATGGAAGATGCGGGAGCTCTGAGCAAATGCATGAGTGTGCAGAACTACATGACAGAGCAGGAAGTCTTGTGTGGCAGAGGAGGAAATGTGTGAGCAATCATGCAGAAGGCCCTGTGTCCATCCTGTCACAATGGAGAGGGGAGATCACTTTTAAAGAAGTGTTAATGAACGGATGTTGAAAGTAAAACGTCATTGTGGTGTTTAAAGGATAGTGTGATTTTTAGCATCTATTGTGCCCCTGTACCCTTTAGTATAAAAACCTCAAGGTCATAAGGGACTGGTTGTATGAGTAATAAGATTAGGCCTATAGGTAAATTTCATTTATTCAATAACTCCATAGGGAAATCATGCTTGCATTACAAATGTTTCCTTGCATAAAAAAGAATTTGAACATCATTCTACTTGCTTATCTGACAGATCCCAGACTTATTTTGCAATGTGTAACACCAGCATATAAAAAAAGCGTAGTATATTTTCATAATGTGACAGACTGACAAATCTGTGGTCTGTCAGTGAATTGAAAAATGTTGAGTATTGAATTATTGATTCTTTACCATATAAATGTGACAGCGGTATGGTGGTTTTCAATCATGCAGAGATGACAGTGGCCAATATGCTAAGAGATCAACATATTGTATACTGGTCAATGTGAATGAATACCTCTAAAATGCATTCAAACAGTCAAATTGATTTATTCAGTTTCACCGTACAAGCCAAACTGAGCCAGCATCTTACTACAGTTGTAATACCCCAAAATGCAAATGTACTACACTGAATTATTTGTATCATACTGTAGTGAACTACCCTTTTAGTGCATAAATTGTAGTATTACTACAATAATATCTGCAAAGGTAACAAATAATACAAGCATTAGGAAGGAGTGGCAACACTTTTTCCTAATGCTTATAGAGTGGTCTTTTGTCTCAAATCAAGGGATGCTTGCTCTGATGCTCTATCCACCAAGGAATACTCAGAAAGGTGGCCTGAAGTAAATATTACACCCCTGATGAAAAATAATGTGAGAGACTGTTGAAGCCAGAGACTAAATCACTGTACTTGTGAGAGAAAGTCATCTATTTTGTCAGCCCTGATTACATTAGTTATTTGGTCTGCTCTGATTGAACATTTTGACAACATTTCAGCACTTTTGCAACCTGCTGGTCTAGATAGAGCAGCTTTTATCACAACAGTTTACCAAGGTTTCTTCTTCAGAAGCTTCTTTAAAAGGTTGCTGTGCTACAGTGTTTGTTTGCAGGCTTGGACCTGTGGGCTTTATTGCAGGTGTATTAAGAAAGATCAACATAGCATTGTACAGTAACTGCCAAAGAAGGAGAAAGGGAGTGTATAAAATAAAAAAAGAGAGTATGAAGCAAAAGCAAAAAAAAACAAAAAAAACAACAAGAAAGTGGGTTCAAGAAATTAAACTTCAGTAGATGGTAATAACTTTGGACTTTATACTCATGATGTAAGCAAAATAAAACAACATGAATGACATTTATAATAACAATGATTTTCATGTGAGTTCATGGCTCTAAATTGCATAGTACATAAGACATATAATCTTTTTTTTTTTTTTGAGTCTCACCTCCGGAGGCAAATGGTTTCTCTTTTTCCCTCTTGAAAAGAAAAGGCTTATTTAATATATATGATATATGATATGCATATAAAATATATAATTTCTCCCTGTTGAATACATACAGGAAGTATATTATCCATAAACTAAATAAATCTGAATTCATTTAAAGCTACAGATATTAGCTGGGAGCCTTGCAATTGTCTCACCTTTTATTTGGATGCTCAACTCTCAGCTCAATCAATATCAGTATGCCTTTGTGCGCCAATATTGATTCAATTACTACGTAAGAAATTTGAAGGGAGTCCAGGGAATAATGTGACTGACATGTAGCTCCCTATAGAAGCATACAGTGCCCTGAACACAACTGCCAAGACATTTCTTGTCGAAAAAGAGACCTTTGAATCTTAAGCATTTTCACCCATCTCACTCTCTATTTCTTTCATTCTTTTTCCCCTGCGGTTTTCCATTTCTCCTGACTCTCAAGTCATTTACGGGTGGTCTCTCTCTCTCTCTCTCTCTCTCTCCCTCTCATTTTGTCCTTGTACACTGTGGACAATTGTTTGAGGCAACCTGACCTTGACCTATCAGCATCTGTCATTCATCCTGTCTGAAAGTCCCTCTGAGGCAAAACACATGGAGACAAAAGCACCCACCTTTTCACCAGGGATTGTGTGGCCTATGACTTCTGATATGTGCACTACTGATATCACTGATATCTGACTGATAATATCAGGTTTCAAATGCAAGAAGAATGAAAAAAAGGCAAAGTAAGAGTAGTGACCGATTAATTCAGTTACATCTGACAAGGCTAATGAGAACTTGGTCTCACTGACTCATTTGCTATAACGTGCTCAGTAGATACGTACAATTCTGCAGTGCACTGACACGGGTCTTGAACGAAGGTCAGCTCATGATTTAGTTTATTTTTTAAAATCTTTCCTCAGTAATTCTCAGAAGTCTTATGACAGTGTTTTGACCAGTTTTTCCTGATACCATGCATGTTTTGAAGATTACTTTTTTTTTTAAATTTAATTTGTGTGTGTGCTTGAAGTCTACTAAGCCGAATGTGTTGCATAAAATTCTGGGCATTGTATAACTTTTATTTATTTATTTATTTTTTTTTACTGTAAGTCTCAGGCATTGAACACTAACTGACAGTGTTTTCCTCTCTCACGCCCTTGATGTTTATGTGTCAACCATGATAAGGCCAGGTGTGCACAATGGATGCATAATTGAGACACAGAGAGATGCGATAACAAGCTTTTCCAATTATCATCTGATAAAAGCTGTTCCTTAACTTTGCATGACGTTAAAGCAAGACTGCTAGAACATTCTCCTCTTTTTTTCCTCGCAGTCGTCTTCAGTTCCTCTAAATTAGCGATTCTCAACATGTGGCCATAAAAATTGGGCCATATGTCTGGACTGATAGTGAAGAAAAGAGCAATGATGAATACAAATAATGAAATGCTATTATACTGTATAATCATGCTAGCTTAGTGCGGCAAAATAAGAGGAGAAACCACTTCATATAATTTATCAAAGACTATACATCCAGTTGAACTCTACGGATTTCATTTTGGAGGAAATTAATCTGTCACATGGTTGAAGGTAGCCAAATTAGCCAGATGGCAACATGGACAGGTTGTGTGACATCCCCTCATCCTTGAAAACCATGAACGAGACTATGCAATGTGTTTTGTGCAGTGAATTAATCGCTTCTGAAAGCATGAAACAATCAAAATTCAATTTACATGTAGAATAGACCAGTGGTTCTAGGCTCCAGTCCTGGAGACCCACTCATTTTGTATCTCTTCCTGCACCTGATTTAGATCATCAGCTCGTTAGGCGAGAGTTCCATGAACTGAACCAAGTGTGTCAGATAAGAGAGACATACAAAATGTGCAGAGTATTGTGTTGCCAGGGCTGAAGTTGAGAACCACTGGATTCTAGTGTAGTAAATCTAGTAAGAAGAAAGTAAATTTTCTATTATTCAGTTGGAGTTTCTATCAGGTTATTAAAATATGGTTATATAGCATGTTTTGATAATTACCTGTGTTGTAGTGCTTGGTGCAGTATCTTAAATCACTCTCATGCTTGAGGATGAACTGTGGGAGCGTCAAACCTTCGGCTACCTGTACAGGTCCCTCCTCTTGCCACTCAAAGATCAGGTCGTTCATTGTGTAGCCAACTGGGAGAAAGAAAGAGAAATGTTTTAGATTTTAGATTTAGGTTTTCTGTATTGCTATTTCATAATGGAGAGGTTCAAGTTGTAAAATTAGCCCTTTCCGTATTGTTAAAATATTTAAAGAGCTTGCACTTTCATTAAAGGAATCTTTTACCCACAGAGTCTGTCATTAACTACTTACATTCAGTGTCATTCCAAACTTGTACAGTATGCCCTGTATATTTAATCTTCATAAATATTAATTTTGTGCTCTGTAAACAACATGTGAATTAATAAATAATGACAGAATTTGAGTTTTTGGGTGAACTATTCCTTTAGCAGTCTTGCATCTCACATGGGATGAAGAGGATTAAGTAAATATTCCTTTAGCTAAACCATTCTGCTAGTTTAATTTAAGATGTAAGGTCTATTTAAAGATAAAAATGAAGATTTCAATAGAATGATGGTATTTGAGGCAAATGAGTTCCAGAAGGCTAGAAAATTATAAAACCATTTACTACATTTCAGATAGATATTAGCAATAGCTTCAGAGGCATCTAATGAACAGTGAATTCAGCTTCAGATTGACAGTTTGGATAATTATGTAAAAAGAGTCCAGCTTATTGTTTTTTTCCCCTCCATTTTTGACTTAATCAACAATTACCCTCACACATCTGTAGGTAATCGATAGGTGCATAGGAAAAATGACCAAAAACAGGTCCAACTTCAAAACAAAACAAAAAAAAAAAAAAATCCTGCACACTATCCACACTTGCAAATGTATCAAAATATAAATCTATTCACTCACAACATTTCAGTCCATGACCATCATCAGGCATGAAGTTCATGATGGTCTTGGACCAAAAGTGAATAAAATTAAGTTTTGATACATTTGCTAGTGCGGGACTTATTCTTTTCCATTGTTGACTTAGAAATTAAAGTAATCCAGCCATAAAGCATGCTAACTGCAGTGCATATTAAAAAGGCACACAGCTTCAACATGAAGACTAAACATATCACAAAGCATTAAGCAGTTCACCAGCACAATATCCTGAGGGTTGCAACTGCACCGGAAAATGTATGGTGTGATGTTGAAATGGCGGATATAATTATCTCTGTTTCTTCATATAGTTCTGGTGTCACTTGCTTCTCTTGGTGGTACCACTTTACCAGAGGGAAGGTGAATATGCTCATTATTCTATTCTATTCTATTCTATTCTATTCTACTGAATGAGCTATTTCCAACAGAGACAATCTCCTCAATTTAACATTGTTGTCTATCATCAAGAGCCTCTCAGTGAGCAATTCTCTTAACAACATGAACACGGCCACTTTAAAATATGTCGTTATGAAGACAGATTCCCCATGACATGGGGCCTTTCTTTAAAAGTCTCAACCCCAGCTTAGAGCAATAGTCATAGGGGAGATCGAGTGAGCTGTGGCATGTTTTCAAGTCGACAGAAAGCTCTTGGAATAATATACGGAACATTTTGACTACTAGCTTCACTAATCTTTAACCAGGCACTCGGCACTTAGTCTGCAGAGAGAACTTCTTGCCTATGTGTCCTTAAGTTACTGTCTAGGATGGTATATAACTTCACCATGATGATTTTAAGGATGTCTTCAGGGTCCTGACCATCCATAATGACATAATTTGAAATGACCCTGCCAGGTGAATGCCAATGCCAAACACACTTTACATCAAATCCGCTATTTATCTCATCCTGGCTACCGGCTCAAGTTACATTATGAAATGAGAAACAGTGTCTGCTTTCCACACAAATCTGAACGGGGGGGGGGGAGTTACATAACAAGCTCTTGATGAGAGGAGGTCATACGAGATTACTCACAACTCTCCAGCTGCATTATGCACGTCTGCACATCCATGGGGAAATTCTTCAGATCCATCGGACATGAGAGCGTCAGAGTCAGTCTAAAAATTTTTTTGAAAGAAAGCATAGATTTTAAAAATCATTCACACACCTCATTTCTAATATGTGCTTTTCCAGTATGAAACGTGGTGAGGAAATTTATATGCGTTAAAAAAATGTAAATGGAATTCCTTCTACGTTCTATTAATGAGTAATGTGTAAATTCACAACTCAGACAAAGAAGAGAATCAAAGTGGAGGGCTTTCAGCATCTGAAGCTGCTTGAGTGGTGGGATTTCTTAACGGGGCCACTAAACCATAGGAGAGATAAGTCTGACAGCTGCAGATTGGCCATGTTTTAATTTCACTCCTTCTCCCTCAGGGCACCACGTGGATATCAGTTAGAGTGAATCCTCTGTCGTCTCACATCTGCACAGCTTTCCGTCATATCTCCTCAAAACCCTGACATGATTTACCCCTCACTATTAACTCCAGCACTTCCCTTCTACTCTCATGCTGCCACAGTGATATTGTCTTCCTATGGCTTCACAGCAGTGATTGATGTTGAATGACATTGTGTTGATCCTGGCATTTGTTGAGGGGTTAGTTACATTATAGAGTTGGAAGGAATGACTCACTTATTTATGTATATATATCATCTGTTAGTCATGCTACAAAATGTTTTCCACAACCTATGACTATTTTGATTGGTGCTGAAGAGTCTCACCTGATTGAATAGAGGACACTTCCATTCTTGAATATTCTTAAGAGCTTGTTGTCAGTGGTGACCTCATGGAAGTGCGCTCCCTTCTCGTTGGCGAAGAACAGATCAGGCTTCCAAATGGAGTCTAACATTGATGGATCCAGGTCCAGGGAGTCATCTGGGTACTCTCTGTAAGCTAACCGAGGGTCGTTCCACTGCTGCCGGAGAAATATGTTCACTCTGTAATCCTAAGAATAAATGCTTAACATCAGTCAAGGCAAATAGCACAGGAGATGTACAACAGGCCTCTCTGTCAGTTTTAAATCAGACATAATGGCTATTTTCATGTACAAGCCTGCACAGCCGCTTCAAGTGAAATAGAAATGAGCATCATTACTTAAATTTATGGTGCAGTAAAATGCTGTCTGAGATATTCACATATTCAGTGCACTGATGTTTACATTTGTAGTGTTTCACAGCTGTAAATACATTAAATCAGTGGTTATCAACCGGTAGGTTCGTTCTGAGGGGGCTGCAATCAAGAGAGAAAAAAACTGCTAAATGCAAATAATAAAATGAAGCAAATCATGCAATTAGAATAGCAAAATAAATGAAGAGTTCAGATGCAAAAGCCTCTAAGTACGTCTGACGTTTTTCTTTAAAATTAGCATTTCTTTCTGGCTACTATGTATAGATTTCTATGTAAGTACTGGTACTTCTGAATGGGCTGAGGCTGGGATTTAGCGCATTTGAAGTGAAAATACTTGATGAACATATACTATGTGTGGAGAGCATTCACTCAGTATCATTATCTCATTTTTGACCAAGATGGCTTTTAGAGGCTTTTGCATTGGAGCTCTTCAAATAGACTTACTAACAAGGTAGGATAAAATATTGTCCGTATTTTATTTATTTTGCTGACATTAAATTCACTTGATAAATGCTGGTCAAATTAGGCAGATGGCAGCATGGGCAGGTTGCGTGATATACCCTCTTCTGAAAACCATGAGCAAAATCCCTCAAGGGCAAAGCAAATACGACCCAGATTTCATTAAATATGGGTGACAAGTTTAAGAAGCGCTATTTTAAATAATGAATGTAGATTTTGCACTGATACTGTAATAAGGTGTGTAATATCATCAGTATGAGGTTGTGACAGGCCATGGAGTTCAGCCAACTGTTACCTTGCCAACAGTTATATAAGGTAAAATTGAAATGCTTTTTGTTTAGCAAAGATTATGCCTCCAAAATTGGGCATGTAGAGATCTGTTCTTGCCTGCTGTACACTTCATTTTATATATATATATATATATATATATATATATATATATATATATATATTTCCATTCTTTGCAGGAGAAAATTTGCATTGTTTGTTGTGAAACATGTCAGATAAGAAGGAAAAATGCATATTTAAGGATGTAGTTCTTTGTTGAATATCAGTGTTATTTTATTGATGTAGTATTATAGTTTTTGCTAATATTTTAATATTTTGTTTTAATTTTAATTTGAAAGTTTGTCATTTTGTTCTACATTTTTGTCATTTTTATTCTTTTTTAAATAATATGTTTAGTTTTGTTTTAGTACTTCAGCTTGTAATTTTTTACATTTTCATTTTTTTGTTTTGTTTGTCAGTTAACAAAAATAACACTGTTGAATATATAAAACTTTGCAGGAATATATTATACGTGTGACTGAGAAACAAGATCTTTTTTTCTCTGTCAATCATAGAGACATTACAGACATGTTCTTACATTTGCCTTGAGACACATTCAAAAACAACTAACCTCTTAAATGTAATTTGCAGCTCACAGTACATATTAAATTAAAGTTCTGGGGATAAAATGTAATACAGTTTTATATATGCCATATTTTTTTTAGGATATTTGCCTAGAAGCCTGGCAGAATTGCACGAGTAATGAAGACAGAACCTCAGTGAACCTCAACAATGAGCTTGGAGACAGATTTACGATAATCTGAAACTAATAAAAGCTGAAAGAAATGTTAAAAATGCATCCGAGGAGAGATTGGAACTTCTGTTTTTGACAACAATAGTTCTTCTTTTGTTCAGAATTTTAAGAATATACTATGTATAGTCAGACTGAATTTGCCTGAAAGCAACTAAGACGAGCAGCCACTAATAATGAATGGAAGGTGACAGCGCGTGGGTGATATCATTTGTTAGGCAGCAAGGCGGATGGAGAACCGGGCGGTTTTCATATCTTATTTGTGTCTTTCTAAAGCACTCGAAGAACTTCATTAGAAGGTCTGTGCGTCAGAGTGCATGAGCGGTGGGATATTGATATGGAGTTCTACTTGCGTAGTTTCACATGGGAATCTAGCGTAACAGAATTAGTGACTGGGCAAACCTCAACTGTGCCAGATCCCCATTTGTCAACAGCCAAACAAGATCTCAAGGCTGAGGACGTAGTGTTTAGCAGAAACAAAAAAATGTCAAAACATCAGTTTTCTGCTCCACTTCCTAAAACATCTAACCGTGGTGGTTTGTTGACAGGAACATAGCTGACGCTCACAGATTACACATCAACGAATTGGCCAACATCTCAGCTGATGAAGCATGGCTTACTTTCATTATAGATGTCAAACTACTGCTTTGTCAATCTCTTGGTTGCTTTGTCATCAACTTAGCGGCTAATTCTATCCTCTGCATTTCTTTGCGGTCAGTGCGGAGGAGCTTGACAGAATTGATTGCTCAACCAACTGCAGGCCTTCAGTGGCTCCATGGCAATCTCCACACATCTACTGTGTGATTCAAGCGGGACTCATTGGCATTGAGGGGGAATCTGTGCCCGTGCCAACAAGCCAGCGATTAATCACATCTCCATATGTCTGCGGCTTCTGTAACAGTCAGATAGCCCTCTCAATACATTCACTGCTTTGGTAGCGACTATTGAAACACTGAACCTGCATGTTGTCAGTATAACCATTGGCAACTCTGAGCCTGCTTGTTGTCAGCATATGCCAAAATGAGTAATGGTGAAAAAATTTGTGCCACTTACAAGTAAAAATCAAGTTTCACACCATATGCCAACATGCAAAACCACTCTTCAATGTGGAGACGGAATTAAATACCTATTTTGCTTCCGTGTTGATTAAATGGCATACTACACCATTATAACACCACTTTATGAAGCCGTCAATAATCTTGAGATTATCGTTCTTATCAGTTGGTGTACAGAACTGGGCTGCTCAGATCTTAATATGTTGGATTTCCAGCACATGGACAGGCAGATGTGTCAGGATTCTTAAAGAACGAAGGATAATTATCCTGTATGTAGATGTGTTCAACAACAACCCCTTAAAATCATATTCTGAAACTGCAACTCGTTGAGGTTAGACCTTCACAACCTTATAATCGGACATAGTGGATTAAAGCAGTGGAATTAGGAAGATAATACATGAGAAAATTACTTATTTTCAAACAATCCCAGGTTTGAAATGTTCGGTAATTCAGTCACACTTTTTCCTCAAGTGTTTAGATGTTCCTTTCCTTTCATTTTAGAGAACAGTTTACAGAAAGTGGCATATGAAGAAATGTAAATGGTGTCACATCGTCATTATGAACTGAGGATTGTCCGCAATAATGTTCTGTTAATGCAATGTCCTTTGTTTCTGGATGTTAGGATTATCCAATGACCCTAATGCTGAGGGAAGGCGATCTCCAAGGACCAGATGGTAAGGGCAGGGAATCTAGGAAGGGTTACTATAATCCATATGTGATATGGGTAAGCATAGAGAGAATTCCATTACATGGCATTTTACCCTCTTCTTCACCCTTAAACCTAGACTGGGACAACAAATCTGAAGAATATTGTTTATTACTGCACATTGAAACTCTCTTTGATGTTGATGTTTTGAGTGTTAAAATGTGTACTGTTTACTAGTAAATTAAAAACACATCCAGATTTTCATACAATTTCTTTGAAATATACTTTCTTGATAGACTTTAACAATGTGTTTTTAAGATGACTCGATGTTAACACTGCAGTGGAATAAATGTGAAACATTAACTGGTTTGACCAGCAACTTTGAATGTAAAATGAAAAGAAAAATCTTTAACTATTTTAAATCCTCATGCAGTTTTTTGTATTTATGTTGGTTTCATACATTTTACAAAAATGGTTATAGTAATACCAATTTGTATAACCATCAATTAAAAAGCAAACTATTTTTTTATACATTGTGTTCAGATCCTAATCATTATCCTTATTAGTTTCAAAATAATGTAATAGACTATGTATTATTTTTTTATTATTATTAAATAATTAGGAATATTGGCTGTTTATTCTAAATCCCTTAATCCTACCAGGTACCTAAACTTGACTACTAACTTATTAATAGTCTTAGTTAATAGTGAGAATTGGACCTTAAAATTAAGTGAGACCAATAATTATTTACTTCTATATATTAATCTATTTTGTTTAATAAAATGAAGTATTACTAGTGTTATTGTTTTTGAAATTTGAAAATCTGAACTACACTTTTCATGTCAATGAACGATCATCTGATATTTTTACTTACTGACCTTGTCATACACACTCATGAGAGTCTACAGGGTCATTTCTGTCATATCATTTCCTGTTTTATAGTTTTCTTGTCCCTTGACAACAAAATGGCGTGTTGCATATTGGTGAAAAAAAATCAAGTTTTTGTTGCAAAAATATGTCCATCACAAAAGAGGTGCATTCAAGTCAGTGTTTGTATGAGTTGCTTTTTAAGTGTATTTTTGAATAGCTTAGTGAATCCAGACCACAAAAATATTGTCATGCCAATTAGGCTTATTACATGGAGAAAGGATTTCTCAAAGCCCAGCTGTACCCTGGATCACAAAGAACAGTTTGTTGATTTGAGTAAATGACAAGAGACTTGTACCCTGCTTGAAGGAAGGAATATTTATGAAGAGAAGTCCACTCAGAGTGAGGAAAAAGCTTTGGCAAAAGCACAGTCTCTTCAGACATAATTACTTCAGAGTGAGTGTGCCATCTCACAGCGCATAACTTATTCAGAGCAAGCTGAGGGATGAAGGCGACAAGGCACTCTCAGTGTGTGTGTGTGTGTGTGTGTGTGTGTCTGTGTGTGTGTGTGTGTGTGTGTGTGATGAGCATTTGCGTTCACAGACAGCAATGTTGGGACACTTGTGTAGATAAGCTAAAAGCACATCTCCTTGTTCCTGTGTGTAGATCTGGGTTGTAATGGGTTGTAATCCCAAATGTGTGTTTGTTTGGCTGTCTGCAGAGTAAGATGTGATCAAACATCAGAAAGAAAAATAAATAAATAATACGCAACATGCACAGGGTTCCATTGCTAAGCACACCTGGAGCCTGTTTCAATTCAGCCGTGGTGGCATATAATGGACAAACAAGATCCCTGTGGGGATGAACTGCACAAGTAAGAACAATAACTGCTTTCTGCCTCTCACTTGCTGATTGCCTGGAGGTTTCAAGATATGGCTACCTGAATACAAGCAACACAGACCCCAGTACATCCGAGGCTGGGATGCTTTCTTCTGCATGATCTCTTGTCTGAACCGTTCTCCTTTTTCTCTTCCTGATGTAATTCATCCCAAGGGTTGTTGTTAACCCGCACTGTTGTCTCCAGCTCTTCTTGTAAACCACTAATGTTAAATACTTTTTAAACCTTTTGTAATTTATACATACAATGAATTGAATGCACCAGTGAACGTTTTTTAATTTCTGTTTTCCTATCTATCTATCTATCTATCTATCTATCTATCAAGGATTTCTATTTCTCTTGAAATTTGTGAAAAAAAATCTAATAAACCAATATAACTTTAATATATCATAAAAACTGATATATATATATATATATATATATATATATATTGGCCCTCTGATTTGTACACTGTTTAAATGGGTTGGTCTCTTTTAAGATAAGATAAGAATTACATGTGGAAGTCTTTTGAAAGTGTTTTTTAGATGATGATGATGTTTATCACAGCGTTATATTTAGATCTTCTCCCATTAAAAAGTTGCAACATTGAGCATTGAAGCCAGTCACAGTAATGTCTACACTCTGACAAATGCTTTCATCATAACTAACACAGTGCAAATACAATGTAAAGAAGAGATTCATTGAGCTGTGTACAGCATGATTGATGATAACATGTTTTGGTGAGTGCAGGATGCAATCAGTACTGTATGAATGACAGCTTCAGTGATTAGAAAGCGAGCATTTTTTTGCTCACTTTCTGTATATAATTTCGCCACAGTTTAAATAAGAGGAATAGTGTGAAGTTGACCATTTAGTCACTGGCTCAATTTACTGATGCATAAACGGCAATAAATGAATGTCTGACTGTACATGACTCCTTACATATCAAAAATCACTGATCACAGATTAGCCATTAGAATTAACACCCTTACATGTTGCTGCAATTCTGCTGGGTCCATATCTTTCTGTAAATGTCTGTTTGCAAAATCTGCTTTAGTTTAGCAAAGAATCCACAGTGAAATGCTCTACTAACAGTCACAGTTGAAAATAAACAGCCACTTTTGTCTAATGTTATAGTATCCTTTGAAGATAATTTTCCTTTTAGTCCATTGATCCTTTTGTATTTCCTCTGCATTTTCTTAACGTGCCAGTGGGCAGAATAAAAAGGCATTGATCTGTGTCTGTGAATGCAGTCTTGTGCTGATGTTTTCATCTCTATTATGTAATAACCTGGAAGTAGAAAAGAAGTTGTTGGCAGAGTTTAGTGTGTTTTTATAGCACAATGAACTCTTATATGTCAAAAGATCAATGGGTTTGATTTCTTATGTCATAACCCCTTTAAAAGATTTTTTCTTTTTAATTTATAATGGAAACTCATTTGTCACTGGCCTATTAACTGTTGTGTACTTTGTATATGGAAGCTCTCCATATAACTGGATCTATGACAGACTTCAGAGAAGGATGCTACTGTAAAAAAAAAAATAAATAAAAAAAAAAACTTTTTTTTTTTTTTTAATGGTGTAACAGGAAGATTCAGAGTGAAATAAATTCACATAAGCTTATTGAAACTGCTTTTTAGCAAACATGAAGACAAAATAACATTTTAGGGTACTGAAATCTCAGTTAATTGCAAGGCTGACATGAGGGGTCCAAAGGGTCTAAAGCCCTCCCAAGTTTGTCTAACAAAATGACTTCCTAGAAGCCTGGTGACGGAAGCAAGTTCAGCCGGTGGACACTTCCTAGCAGTATCCTACAGTCTTTCAACACAATCTGGATTTAGATGTAATATGACATGCACGCAAGCAGAAACGCTCCCTCTATACAAAACACACACTTTTGAGAGTGTGCTATACTGTTTCCATTAAGTCTGAACTGTGAATTTTAATGACAGACTATTAGTGCATTAATTACACCCTGTGGAAACAATCAACACCGTGCTAAAATAATGGCTATGATTTATATTGGGTAAACACTGCCATGGGGCATTTGTGCATGAAAACGCATACATCATTGCTGGATTGGGAATACATACCATAGTTGTCTCTGCAATGGAGCCGAAACTGTTAATGAATATGTTGCATGTTACATTCACAGGTGGACCTGTGGAAAGAAAAGCAAAATCAGTCATAATACAGTATAGTCTCTACGAAGATACTTTCTATTAGACTCACTGATTAATCATAAATAATCTTAAATTAAGATATCAATAAAATGTTTGTTTTGTTGAGATTACAACAAAATTAAGTCAAGACTAAACAAGACATAATACTGCATGGCTGGTTCAGTAATGGAGGAGGAAATGCTGGGTGATTTGATCTGTTTCACTGTGCTTTTTTTTTTCTTTTTACTTACAATATTGATGTGTACAATGAACTTAGTACATACATTTATTGCTTTATTATACATCTGTTTGTAACACGCCTAAGCCAAATTTCTGTCATTCAGAAATGCCCTCATTTTTTTTTTATAGATTTTCGAACTTCCTTTACTTGACATTTATGAATTGGTGGCTTCTGTAAATGAGCTTCTGAGGGGAAGTCCTTTGCCAGCTTAATAATTTAAGAAAGCTCAGGCTGATTTATAGTTTGAGATGGTTTGGGTTCAGGGCCATTCTTTAACAGCATAATGAATGAATGTTTTCAGGGTCATAGCAGAAACATCTAGAGGCAGCTGGAACCAGGAGATGTGCAGCATTATTACATAATCATTTCATAGAATGAAACAGAATATAGAGTCACATCTGCATTAGCTTTGTACCATATAAAATATGAATCTTGTAGACACCAATGATCACTGTAACTAAAGGATTTAAAGACATCAAACCAAAAAGAAGTGCTTGATAAATAACCATTAAAGACAGTACAAAATATTCCTTTCAAGGAGAAACAGAGTAAAAGGTAAGGAGAAAGGGCTTGTTTGTACTACCTTTAAAGTTGGGCCTAATTCTGGCATCGTAACCTCCCATGAGTTTGTCAAGGAAGTCAGAGGGTGACGACGCTGTTCCTCCTTGAACGTTTTCTGGTTTTTTTGACACTACCAAACTGAGAAATGAAAAGAGAGAGATAAAAAGGAGGCAGATTTTAGCAAATCAGCCACGACAGTCACCAAGGTTACAAATGTAACAGGCTATACTAATGTCATCTGACATCAAATATTCAGGTTTTCCATTTGGGGCATTAGAAAAGGTTGTATAATAAGCAGCTTTTGTTCACTCCAACATATTAAGGATAAGAATACAGATATATTTAGGTCTGTACATTCAGATTGGAAACAGATGCCCATGCAATAATACCCAGCAGAAGAGACAGATATTATAAGAGTAGTATATTGCATAACAATAACAATATCATTCAGCATAATTTCATTTTAAAATGTTATACATGTTATATACTTCTCTGTCCTGACAAATTATCATACATGGCTAATATGCAAACAGTTGGTGTGCAAGTAATGCTGTTGAACTCCCTAGAGAAAACCTCATATTGTGATTAACAAAGAAAAACTGTGCTGTCATATTTCCTTTTAGTAATGACTGAAAGACAAATTATTTTGTCAGGCATTATTTCTCTTGATAAGGAGTAAAAGGAAGTTCTGTTGGCAGCAGTAGATAAGGGATAATTTATGTCTTGATTATTAGCCCAGTGTTGAGAGGTGCTATTCTTTGTGATTGGCTTTTATGTGTATATGTTGGATTTTTGCAGTTGCACCCCTGTGTTACTCAGAGAGAAGTTCACATAAGGTATGCAGTGATAGTTCATGGTTAGGTCTAAGGAAACTACCTACAAATGCTTGCCAGTGAATCTCATTTTAAGAAGGCTGTGGGAAGGACACTTCATTGATCTGTTTGGATTAATGAAAACACAAGGCAAAATAGAAGAATATGCCCTTTTTAATCATTAACTTAACTTGAATTTATGCACAGTGCTGCAAGAACATGATAATGACACAAATCTATTGTTTAAAATTTACCTAAATGTTAGATGTATTAGTATGTTTCTTGGTTGTTGCAAAGCATTGAGGCATATTCCTCCTACTCCATGAACTTTTTCCTGTCCAGTGTATGTCTGCCCAGTTAGTTCTACTGGCATAATTATCCAGGATAATTTGTTAGTCATGCAAACCCCTTTGACACAATCATTATCAGTTATAATAAATGAGGAAACTGATGATCTAAAACATACTGCACCACCAACCACTTTTTGCAAAAAGTCTAAAATTAGGAAAATCAATAATAACCTGTGACAGCATAATTGTAATATAGTTGTAATTTAGGACACAGCAATATTAAAAAATAAATAAAAAATAAAGTAGCATCTGGTGGGGATATTAAACATAAAATTCAGTGTGGTAAAATAAATGTTAGAAATATGAGTGAAATATATATATATATATATATATATATATATATATATATATATATATATATATATATATATATATATATAATTTAAAATATTATTATTAATAAAAATATATAAATAGATATTTTAAATATACTTTTAAAAATTAATAGAACACATAACATTTATGAATTTAATCCTCTACTGTACTTATGTTCAATGTGTGGATGTTAACGTAATGTCAGTGCACTGAACTGAGTGTGAACTGGCTTCATATAGTGCAATCTTCATATAGTTCATATAGTGCAATTTCGTGGTGGCGTGTATCAAGTAATGTGACAAGATTGTATCTACAGAAATGCTTCTTTCTGGCTACTGAAGCACTCATTAAGTCTCTGATGAACATAGGTCAGAGGTCAGGCAGTAAGATTAGGATTAAAAGCATGTGACGCAAAATTACTGACACTCGCTGCTCCGTCCCACAAAATCATCTTGTGAGATGAGCACACAAACACACACACATCCACACACATTCACAATTCTGAGGCTGCTTTGCTCAGCACAGATCAGCTTTGCTCACCACTGAAGAGCTCCGGTACGAACACCGTGAAACTACGGTTCGACAAAACAGCTCAAATCCACATAAGGAAGTAAAAAAATAAGTAAAAATAGCAGGGCTGCATCAATAAATGCGTTTTTATATCACTTTTGCATTTGTTAACACTATCGGGTAGGTTTAGGGTTGGGTTTGGTGTAAGGGATATTTCCAACACGATAGAGCATTAACCTTTAACAACACTGCCCGGATATTTGAATTCTAGGCAGCCACAATACGTACCTCAAGCAGCATAATAAAAATGCAGCAATACGTGCCTGTACCAACTTAATAAATACGTGCCACGGTCACGTATTGAACATGTGTTTTAGCGCCACTCTCTGGACATTTCACTTTGAAACGTGTTGTAAGGTACATAATTTCACATGCAATAAAAGTATTCTCATAGCTTCAGAAAACCACTAAACCACCAGTTGAACCACAAATGTCACATGGACTATTTTAACAATGTCCTTACTACCTTTTTGGGCCTTGAACGTGGAAGTTGCACGATGAACAAAGTTCTTACTGGTTTGGAATGCGGCTGCCATGAGGGTGAGTAATTGATAGAATTTTCTATAATTATAAAATCTGTAATTATTTAAATCCTCTAAATAAAAAAAGACAGCTTGTGTCACTAAAGTGACAAAAGTAAGCAAATGACAAAGTCAAAGAGGGCACATACAGAAGGATCTTTCTAATGTACATCTTCATTTTATCTGGGAATTTCAATAAGCAACTATTTTTGACTGCTATGAAGAAAGTGAAGACTAACTAAACAACATGATTCAAATTGTTAGCAAGCCCTGCTTTGATTACGGTTTGTATATCTGCATCTGGTTTTCCCTTTTTGAATGACAAATACAGATTACTGCCACCTGCTGGTATGGAAAGTTATTTCCTCTCATGCTGCAGAACCTCCATGCTAGTTGGCCACAGGCTATGTGTTTGCAGTTTGTTCAAGTGCAACTTTTTGGCCCAGACAGGCAACAACACAGTCGGCTTTCGTCGTCACTAATTCTTTGATGTCAGCTTGGTGTGGAATGGCCTTAACCAACACTGATGTTGCTTCTTAAACTGACAGTAAATTCTGCATCTGTGTAAAAGCCTCTGGCTATGAGCATTGTGTCTTGGCAGTGTGTCTTCCTGACTATGCAGAATTGTGAAGTCAAGAGTGCACATCCCACCTTTGCTCCCAGGAGCAGTAGGTAAACTGCAAACCGCCAATTACCAAGCTCCTTCTCAGCAGAAAGAACCAAGCTTCCAGCAACATCTCTCTCTCTCTCTCTCTCTCTCTCTCTCTCTCTCTCTCTCTCGCTCTCTCAGCCTGAAACCCTGGTCTAGTCAGAAGCATCCCTACCAGAGAAAGCCTTAAGCCATGGATTTGCTCTTGCAACCCCTGGAAGGAGTCACCTCCTGGTCCAAGTGTCTAACTGGTTTCCAGCAGTCCTAGATATATTGTCCTTGACACTTCACATTCCCTCCCACCAATACCAACAGAGGCCTTGAGACAGTTACCATGGAAACCACGGGCCAATGAAGCATCAATGGTGGTCAACAGAGCGAGGCAGTCACAGAGGATGCTCATGTTGGAGCCGATCGAAGGGGATTGAGGAGATGGCGTGAATGTGCATGTGGAGACAGAATCGAGAACACCGACATCCACAGATTGCATTCTACCTCAGTGCACTGACAAATCAGTGACAGAAATAACATATGGTTAAAGTTAACTAACAGTTCACAGACAGGCTATCTCTCTCTCACATACAGTACACACACACGCAACCTGCCTCTGTGGTGTCTTCTGTTGTATATATTTAAGATTTCAAATTTCAAATGGTGAAACAGAAAGTTTTGTTATCATTAAAATATCACACCTCTGGAAAAGGCTCTCGGCCAATCGGATTCAAGAACCATAAAAATTAAAACTTTTTAATATTATTAAATGTACATACAGAGTGACTGATATCTTTATGGAATACACTTGTTGTTTTGCATAGAGTTCATGGTTTTAATGTACATCTTTGCTTTCATTTATTTTCAAGATCTGAGGTAAACTGTTGTTGCTTTCAGTATGGCTATAAAGATCACAAAAAATGATATTCAAACTCACATTAGACACATTTAATTTACAGATTATCACTGTCATTAGTTTGAATGTTGTTGTTCCAGCCATGACGTCGTGGAAATAGAAACCGTTTCTAAAATAGAAACTTCGCGTGTCGCTGTCGTGGCTAGTTGGGACAAAATCTCTGATTAACATGGAAAAGATACCTTTTATTTTTACTATAAAAAACTAGTAGCTGTGCTTGCCTGAATTTTACCATTAAAAATACGGTAGCAACATTTTAGGTTTTACGGATTTAACTTAAATTTACATTTAAAAGACGTAATTTCATTAACTGATATAATGTTAATATACCAACCTATTGAAGTACTGAAATCTGTTTTGCACCTTTGTAAAACACTGATAACCACCAAAAGCAGGTGGTGATGAGAAAGTCACATGATGAACCAAAGCTCATCACAAGCAGCTTTTAAATACTAACATATATACTGTAGAAGGTGCACAGTGTCATTCACACAAACACTAAACATCATCATGGTAACAAACACGAAACTGAAATAATGCAATAAACATTAATTTAACCACATTAGATGTGACATACAACCCTAATGTACACAACTGATAAGAAAAAACTAAAACAGTTATTTCAACAACAACAACAACAACGAAAAACATAAAATGTGAAATGTAATGCAGGGTATTCTGGGAATGTCAATTTATGTTTTTTCACTGTAAATTATACTTTTTTTTCCACTTCCAAAAACTGTATAATACCGTAAAAATACATATAATGTCCAATACAGTTTTTCACCATACATAGTTGAGGAACTTACCGTTTACCAATTAATAGGTTTTTACTGTAGCGATTTTACAGTCTTTTACCATTAAAATCAGTCATTTTTCACTTTTTGGTCATTCGGCCATTTTTTAATTGTAAATTTAATAGAATTTTTTTTTTATAATGTAAATTTGACTATCTGTGAGGATGTTGTATTCACTGATGACATCTTTGCTTTTGAACTCTCACTAAGGTTGAGCCCAATGGCTAGTATCATAGCATCAGAATGTGACAGACTTTTGAAATAATGGTTAAAAAAAAGATAAAAAGGATAAAAGAAAGTTCAGAATGACAGATAAGTTGAGAGAAGGACTGGGCAGTACTTCAGACGAATTGGGAGAAGAAGAGGAAGGCACTGGATATTTGAAGAGAGGGAAAGAATGAAAGTGACAGATTGAAGGAGCGTATCAATGATAGATAGAAACAGGATGGCTAAGACAATTAACTGAAAATATCAGCTCACAGTCCAGTCATTATAAAAGAAGAGTTATAGCCTCACCTTTACAGTGTGACAGCTCTGACTTAATCAAAAGCACTTACAATTCACACACGGTTCACTTCACATTCAGTCCCAGTCAAGAATAAATGCCAGCAGACACCCTATGCTCAAATTCACATGCAACATTTATCCACATAGACGGTATCTGAAATATGTCTGTTGTTTATTGATAATCTCTCTAATACTTTAATATTGTTCAATTACACACATTATTGCAGAATGATAAAATTGCTTTCATTAGGCACACACATTTATCATAGTTTACACTATGCTTATTCACTGGCACAACACACATGCATCAGCATCTATAATTGAATATTAATTATGGACAAATACATTTATACAGTATATGTATCTAATTATGTATATGTACAGTTAGTTTTTATAAGAAGTCTCTTATGCTCACCAAAGCTGCATTTATTTGGTCAAAAATATATTAGAAACAACAGTAATATTTTGAAATATTATTAAAATTTCAAATAGATGTTTTCTATTTTAATATGTTTTAAAATGTAATTTATTCATGTGATGACAAAGCTGAATTTTCTCCTCAGAAAGACATTTGTTTTTATCATGAATGTTGAAAAGGTTTATTAATATTTTTGTGTGAACCATGATACATGATTTTTCCAAAGATTTTTTAATGAATAGCAAGTTCAAAAGAACAGCATTTATTTGAAAAAAAAAAAGTCTTCACCGTAACTACCTTAACACATCAATTAAATGTCAAACTGACCCCAAACTTTTGAATGCTATATAATATATAGAGAGAGCGTTCATATTTTAAAAGGATTTTTTAATGACTTCAAGCTAAGCAATGGGGAGTGAATAAATTTCTTTTGAAAGATTGCTTTATACATTTGCTGATTTTCATCAGCTGATTTTAGTTTTAGAGCAAAATTCATCACAATAACTATACAACTATTTGCAGCATCTTCTATCTCATTATGCCTAGCAAGTCTGTGAAATGCATCCAGTTAGTATGAGGAGAGTATAGCTGCAGTTTTGTTGTCAACCCCTGTAGGCTTCAGTCTCATTGGGTTGTCATTGCTGTGGGACAAACAACCCGCTCCCCCCACCCCTCATCTGCTTCCCTTAACGTGAATCCACAGCTAAACTGCTGGATCGGTGTGACCTGTCCTGTCAGCATGGTGTTCGCTGTGTTGTCTTGCTCTGCTAATGCGAGGAGGCTGGACACAATTTGGCTCCTTTGTTTCCTAGTGGTTCACCTCCTCTGAATGTTACCCACTGTCATTTTAGTGTTGCATGCTGTGTGAGATGCTGATAGAACTCGTGTTGTTTAGCTCATGGGCATCCATCAGCCTGTGGTGTGCTGGACTTGTTATTGTGCCTTTCCTTATTAAGGTGCTAGTGAGTTTTTAATGTCAGTGAGTAATGGAGTTAATGTGTACGAGAATGTGTTGCTACACTGTCCCACACGATTTCGCTCTGTAATGGTAAGCTTTGGTTTGTCATTTAGCATTATTGCATAAGTATTACTGTGACAGCTGCAATTCATACTATATATAAAAATCCAGTGGCATCAGCCATCTGCAATAATACCTCACTCAGAGAGTGATACCACTGACTGATTCCAAACCATACAGTCAAAACGAATACAATTTATATTAACAATATTTATAAATAAATAATGAATTAACAGGGATGTGATTTTTCTGTTTTTAAACTGATTCCTGCATTTTCTCACCTGAGAATTGAAAATGTAACATGTCCGACTGAAAATTGAATATGTAACAAGGCAACACAACCATATTCCCAAATTTGCAAAAAGAATTGTTTTCCTCCAAAATAAAAGTTCTGGGCAAGAAATTCAAACAGCCACAGTATTGTAATTTTACTGTTGTTCTGTAAAATTATTATTTTTATTAGTAGTAGTAGTATTACATATTCATTTGTTATTGTATTGAACAATAGTATGAATATATTACTTTACTGATCTGTTCAATTTTTTATAATTTAAATAATATTGTTGTTATTAACACATTTATTAACAGGTTTTCCTTTCTTTTTGTCCTTAGCTGAACACACACACAAAAAAATAAAACTTTTTATTTTGGTAGCTACACGCGAGAGAGTGTGCAGCCAGATGCATGTACTATAAATGAACAAAATGTGTGATATTTTTTTTCTCTACAGAACACAAAACAAAAAGGTTTTCAATTCCGTCTGCAATCTATGCCAGTGCTTTAAATACATGTCTTCACATTCCATTTTGTGGCCATGGGGAGAAAAAAAAGTGCATTCTCAAATCATGTTCGGATACTCACTGCCAGTGTCACTGATGGTGGTGATGGTAGAATAATTCCCAAGTGCCCATTAAAGGAATAGTTCACCCAAAAATAAAAATTCTATCAACATTTACCCACCCTCATGTCGTTCCAAACCTGTAGAAGTTTCTTATGTTGAACACGAAAGAAAATATTTTGAAGATTTTTGAAGAACCAAGCAGTTGTTGATCCCCACTGACCTCTATAGTAGGGAAAGAAATACTATGGAAGTCAATGGGGACCAACAACTGTTTGATTACCAGCATTCTTCAGAATATCATCTTTTGTGTTCAACATAACAAAGGAACAAATATAGATTTGGAACGACATAAGGGTAAATAAATGATAACAAAATTTTCATTTTTGGGTTAACCATCCCTTTAACATTTGTGTTATGTATCATTCCAATGATTTAAATGCTTAGGGATGCAGCCCATTAATGAATTGTGCTGAATATATTGTGTGTACATTGTATTGATTTTCTGATGGCTCCTTCTAGGAATGCTGTCATTGTGAATGACTGAAAGGCTTTGTCCATCCTGTATCAAACAGATTCTTTTTAGACTCTTGCTTTAGAACTAAGTCACATTTAAAATGTCAAATATTAATTTAACTCTTTCATCCAGAGGGATTTACACATGAGGAATGGTGCAAAATAAGTGACTCATCCAACATTATACACTTTTATGGAAAAGCAGAAACACCTAGTCTGCCATTGGTTACTGATTACCTTAGAGATACAAGCACTCTGCTTTGTCAGCTGATTGGCTGACATTTTTGGTAAATTTGATTAAGACTGGAAGCGGTCAGAGACCCTCTCCTCCCTCATTGCTCTTTGATATTAGGTATGCAAACCCTTGCCAAAATAATCAAAAGGGTGTACTCATGTGTGTCTATGTGTGGTCAACCACAAAATTGGTAGTAAAGATAACTGCTATTTGAGTGAAATGGCTTCCATTGCTTGGAGCCAATGGCACATCTCAACAATAGTTTTGTCATTTTAGCTTAACAAAATTCAAATTCTAGAAAACGCAAACAAGAAACCTTCTAGTAACCACTATGTTTGAGGTCAGCATAGCTGCCAATTATAACAGTCATGTTGAGCACAATCACAGTGGTCTTTCTCGCCATATTCATAAGAAACCAGATTATTTTACAATGGCTGTTTCTGCATATAAAATGAGAAATGTGTTTCCTCCCTGCCGTACATCGCATTCAGCTGTAAAACTTGAAATAGATGTGCAGCCTGGCTACTTATTTAAAAACATTACAATATCTTTTCAAGATACAAATAAACAGAGTAAATTCATGGGTAAATAAAAAATGAAGCAGGAAATCAGAGCACATGGATTCAGACAATGATCTGAAGACATGATGGCCTGAGGGTTTCCAGTAGTAAATGGAGCAGATGGTAGTTCAAATGAATATCCAAAGCCTGTATTTCTAAAATTAAAAACACTTCTGGTTTGTTCAGCTATCATTGTACTAATTTCTGCACTCAATTCAGACCCAAGTCTATTTGTTTTTTGTTTTTTGTTTTCTGACATTTTTTCTTCCCAAAAGAAGAGTATTTATTTAAAATATAAACATTTGTAACATTATAAATTTGATCAATTTAATGTATGCTTGTGAATAAAAGTATTAATTTCTTTCAGAATTTTTTTTTTTTTTTTACTAACCCAAAACTTTTGAAAGGTATTACATCTATGTACAGTGGAGATCAAAATTAGAGAACAACCTACAATTTCCTAAATTTCGAGGTCAATGCTTAGTCCTATTTTAAATGATCATAACAGGATTAAATGCACAGTTTTTTAAGCATATTTCATAAGGTAAATATATTCTGAAGCACAGTATGAAAAACTTAAATGAGATATTTGAAAAAGAACACATCAAAATTAGACCTAATTTTAGATTCCTCACAGCTATTGGTGTTAATCTGGTACCTCTGACAAACCCTATTTAACTGGCAGCCTAACTTTTCAGTTTTCACTGACTTTGCAAGATGGTGAGCCGTTCTAAAGTGACTGATACCCTCCGACAGCAGGTTGTTCAGATGAAGGTCAATTGCAGCCATAGCAAGAGAAGTTGGTCGTTCCAAATCTGTGATTTCAAGAAAATATTAAATCTTTACAATGTCACTAACTCCCCAAAAAGTCCCCCAAAAAGGCTGGTCGTCCACGAAAAACAAATATAATATACAGTATAATACAGAGAATCTCAGTGGGCAGTTGGTTCAAAACTGCAGCTGGAATTGCTCGCCAGTTCAGTGCTGAACAAGGTAAGGATCTGTCTCGGCATACAGTCTCTCAACTTTTAAGAGAATTTGGATAGAAAGCCCAATCTGCAGTGACCAAATCTCTCATCAGCAGAAAGACTCAAAAGGCTAGACTAACCTTTGCTGGGGAGCATGTTGTGTGGAGAGAGGAGAACTGGCCCAAAGTTCACTTCAGTGATGAAAGCAAGTTTAATTTATTTGGGTCTGATTGGAAACATTATGTTTGTCGTTAAACTGTGGAAAGACTGAACCCAAAGTGTGTAAAGAAGGTGGAGAAGGAAGTGTCATGTTTGGGGGGTTGTTTTCTGCAGCATGAGTTGGGCCTCTTATACAGCTACAAGGCAGAGTGAATGCAAATGTTTATCTGAACCTTCTGCAACAACATGCAGCTCCTTCCCTGCGTTCATTGCCCAATCAGCCAGCAATTTTCCTGGAGGACAATGCCCCCTGTCACACAGCAAAATGGGTAAAGCTGAAAACATTGAAATAATGAAATGGTCAGCCCACAGTCCTGATCTAAACCTGATTGGAAATCTCTGGAAAATCCTTGGTGATAAAGTTATGGCTAAGAAACCCACTACATTCACCGAAGAGTGGACCCAAGATCACACCAGCGCAGTGTAAGAGACTAGTGATGTCCTGAGGCCACAGATGTGCTGAAGTCATTCAAAGCAAGAGCCTCTACACCTCCTACTAATATATGACAACTGTAACCTTCAGAAATTTTAGTTGTAATCTTTCTTAGTGCTACAATTATTGATATTCTCTAATTTTGATCACTGTGTTTTCCACAAGATAAAGGGTTTTTGTTGAAGTGCCTTGGTTATTTTGTAAAACACTGTTCTACTAGCATGGTATAGCCACAACTAAAATTCTTTCAGATCTTGAATGATGAAGATTATATTATTTATTTTAAAAAATCAAGTGTTCATAAATTGTTCTCTAATTTTGATCTCCACTGTATGTACATAGAGCTCTTGGAAACCACAACAAGTTCCTTGTGTGTTGTGCAAAGGTCATTCTGATTCTGAATTCCTTTTATTCAGTGTCTTTATAGGTATCTGTCAAAACTGGGCCTTTCTTCTAGTAACACACACACAAAGCATTATTTCACCCTCCCCCACTTTTGCTGTCTAACTATAATGAATGTAGGTGCTTCCAAGAAACTCCCCTGGGGCCAGTGCAGAGAGGCATGTGAGGGCAGAGATGATCAATTTAATCAGGGATCAGATAGCCACCAGATGATTCTCTGGATGGATGGCGTCCATCACAAACACTGAATATAATTCCAGTCAGGCAGAACATGATCTCTAGACTAAGCAAGTGGGAGAGAGGACAGTTTGCTGGTGACTATCAGTGTTCCAGTGCAACTAAGAGTACTGAAGCTCTATCTAATGGTGTTAACCTCATTACTATTGTTTGCTCAAAAACCCTTGTTTTGTAAAACAATGAGTCTGTAATTAAATTTTAAATTATCATATGTTATATACTCAAAAGAAAACTGTCTCTTTAAATAACTTTAATTTAGCTAGCTACTTTAAATCATGATGAGTAGCTTGTAGCTTGGCACGCTACAGTTTCAAAGCAGCTGCCAAATTTAGAAGACTGTCCTATTTTTCTCAGAGCCACCCTGTGGAGTCTGGGTTTATTGAAATACGAAAAATCCTGGTTTTAGTGCTAAACAGGTGTGAAAGCTCCTTTCTGCGTTAGTCCTCTGGGAGCTCCTCAGCAGGAGAGATCTACTGGATGCTATCAGTCAGAATCCAAATGTTACATATCTGATTACGTGACAGAAATGCTCTTTCTCTTTTTACCTAACACAGACATGGCAATTGTAAGATGCAGCACTTAACTCATGCCAATGAGAAGAGTTTAAGATGACAGTGAAGGGCTTCTGTGCATCTGTGATGACTTTCTCGGTTCAAACCAGTTGCAAATGCAAATACAAATATATAAAAAATATAAAAATCAATTTCAAATTACTTTAAAAAAGGTAAACGTAGTACAACCTAAAACTAAGACATAAAAATCTATTGGTACAACCCTCCCCACTCTCCAAGAACTGTACTCATCCAGAGTGAGCAAAAGGGCTGGCAAAATCACTCTGGACCCCTCACATCCAGCACACGCCCTCTTTGAACTGCTGCCCTCTGGTCGACACTACAGAGCTATGAGCACCAGAACGACCAGGCACAGGAACAGTTTCTTCCCTCAGGCAATCCATCTCATGGACATTTGAACACTTAACAATAAACATGAAACACACAACACTATCATACATTTATTTATTCAACACACATATTTGTTACATTTCAAATTTGCACCTAACATACCTGTACATACTAAATTGTCTATTTTGTATATTGTGTTTGTGCTATTTTGCACATTGTCTATTTTTTTATATTTGTATATTATTATTTTTGTTATTTGTGTCTTGTCTTGTCACTGTCATTCTGTCGCACTGTGGAGCTTCTGTCACCAAAACAAATTCCTCGTATGTGCAAACATACCTGGCAATAAAGCTGATTCTGATTTTAAACATTGTGCAACTTAACTTTCAAGTTTCAGCTTAACTACAGCTCAGGTATGACATAAGCCTTTGCTGTCTTCTTAGAAGGATTTGTGGCTTTTGTAAGAGGCGAAAATTAGTGGGCAGGAAGCTAACGTGGAACAAAAACCATACACAACATTTATTAACATTTTTCAGCAACATGAATTTAAAGTTATTTGGAGAATAAACCCTCTTAAATGTCTCTCTGCATACTGGTGTGTGTGTGTGTGTGTGTAAGTAATCCTTTAAAGGAGCATGGTTGCAAACACAGCGCTCTGTATTTACAGTAAATGGTAGGGATGCACCGAAATGAAAATTCTGGGCCGAAACTGAAAATTCTGCATGTGCTTGGTCGAAAACCGAAACCGAAAATGCTTTGTAATAATTATTTATTGTATTAAATAATATAAAGTAATTTTGTAAGACTTTTTAATTTTAACTCAATTTTAATGACACAGAATTTAAAAAACACAAGCCAATAAAATAACCACACTTTTATTGAAAGAAAATTGGACAGAAAATATATTAATATTAAATATCAATGTATTATTTTTATTCAGTTCTATGCAACAGAATCAGACATAACTGTTGTTGTTGTTGTTGTTGTTGTTGTTGATTTTGACTAATTATCCAAATAATGTATAGTCCTGCAAACAGGGTTTTTCCTTTCTCAAAATGCGGCGGAGGTGGTACCATCCTGATCATGTGCACACAATGTACCCACCCTTCAACTGGCTGAAACAAACACTTTTTACACGCAACATATTTTAGGTGTTATAATAATTATAGCTATGATTAAAGAAAATAATTATAAAGTTATGTTTTATTTTCTCTCACCTAATGGTTTATTGTTATTTATTCTTAAAATAACCTTATGAAATGTTTTCTTTTTCCTCAGAAATTCTGTGTTGTGTATCTGGTTATCAAATCAAGGCATAAAACATTCATTTAATTTATATTTAAATTATTGAAAATTAAACTTTTTGGCAAACAAATGGGATTTACTATTAAAACATGGAAGAAATGTTGTGTGAACATTCCTTAAAAAATAAAGTTTTCATAATTTTAGTAGTAGTAGTAGTAGTAGGGGAACGCGGGGCACAAAGTAACACGGAGTTAGTTGTAACAGGCGTGTTTTAAATATCTTCACGCATGCTAGCATAACCAAATTTACAGTATTTACTAGTTACCATATCAACATTGTATAGAGAAAAAAAGTGTGCCAAAATTCAAAAGTCTTTTGAAGATATCGCTGAACATTTATTTTACCATAGTAAAATTATATTTCTGGCTTAAGTAAATTTTTCATCTCAGTTTTTATTACTTATATAAAATGAGACAAATCTGCTATTATTTTAATCTCCAATCTGTTATTTATCAGTTTAGATTATTTTTTAATGCTTCAATAACTAGAAGAAGACAGTAACCGGTTTTAAATTTCATTTGCGCAGATGGGGTAAGTTGTAACACTGCATTACAATGTGCCCTGCCGTGCTATTCTATGACAGCAATGTAATTCACACTATTTACTTTAATACATTTTAATGAGAAACGACGAGAAACAGTTGAATAAAGACTGACAGTCAGTGTTTAATGTTCAGAAATTATTATTTCAAGACATGTAAAGCATTTTGGCTCGTTTATGTGGGCCGTCCCGAGCATGGTTGCAATGTGTTCATTGTCAAACTCAAAAATCAGATAATTTTTAATTCTTAAAAATCACCATTATTTTATTTGAAATAATTATTTTATTTTATTGACAAAATATTTTAGTTTGTCTTATATATTTTTTCATGAGATCAGATAACATTTTAAGCTGTCATATGGTCACGTTACAACGTGCCCTTCATGTGTTACAATGTACCTTCTACGGGGCATGTTGTCACATTTCACTTTAAATTTTTGAGGATAAATAAAGAAAAATGTATACACTGTAATTATGAAACAAAGCGGCATATTTGTACAAGACGTGTGAAATTACTGTGGATAAAAAAATTACACTCTGAACCCCATGTGGATTTACACAATTTGAGAAAGTCAAAAAGTGTTACTTTGTGCCCCGCTCTCCCCTATGAAGATTCTGCTGAACAATAGTAATATATTTCTGCTGCAATGTTTTCAAATTAAACTGCACTTTTATTTTGACGTGTTGCCGTGAATACCTTTAAATTTCTGTGTGTATATGGCAGGGGTGTCCAAACTCGGTCCTGGAGGGCTGGTGTCCTGCAGAGTTTAGCTCCAACCCTAATTAAACACACCTGAAGCAGCTAATCAAGCTCTTACTAGGCATACTAGAAACTTCCATGCAGGTGTGTTGAGGCAAGTCGGAGCTAAACTCTGCAGGACACAGGCCCTCCAGGACCGAGTTTGGACACCCCTGGTATATGGTATGATGCTAGTTTTACTCAAATGAAATGGTGAAACGCTCATGAAGTGACTCTCAGGGCAGTTCTGGAGATGTTGTTTGTGTGTTTATATCCTCATCGAGACACAGACGCTGAAATCACTGAGCGAAAAAGTCAGTGAAGTTAAAGCAGTCTTGCCCGGACAAACATGGCAGACACGTTGACGTATCTTAGCAACGGCTCAAAGCGGCCAATGAGGCGTCTAGGTATTTTATATGTCTATGCGGCAACTGAGCAGAATGCACATGGGTTCCAAAGACATCACTTCCGCTATGCTTGCCGCCATATTTGTGTCCGATGTGACAACAAGCACAGCACATCTCTATGAGATTTAATAGATAATATTAATATATTGAAATAATAAATTACCTCTTACTACCATTTCCCACACTGATCCCTGGACTTGATTATTTTTAGGATATCAAGTGTAACAGTTAGGCCATGTAATGTCCTGATTACTTGTAAATTTAAAACTGACATCAGCTCAAAGCGCTTTTGAGTCAATGATAGTGTAACAAGATAACATTATTAGCTTACTACACAATCTGAATTTAATGGCAATTTAGCTAATATTAGCACAATTTATAATTACTCATTCTTTCTGGACAAATTACTGTTTGAATTGCGAGCGTAGCCACTCGATGAAGGCTTTAAGAGCGTGAAGAATCCTCTGCGGCTGGTCGCTCCTGCTTCACAGCGATCCTCTTCTCCGTCCGCCTTCTGATTTCAGCAAGTCAGTTTTGATGAATGCAAACAACGTGAATACTGATCATGAGCCCAACATCCAGCAAGCCAAGAAAACATGCAATCTACCTGAGGGAATGTTTCACTTCTAGTGTATTCTTAAACCTGGATTTCATTACTGAAGCACAAATCCAGGCACCAAAACCAGCCCACGCTAAGTTCTCTTTAATTAATTAAAAATATGCATTTTCATTTATTCATAGGCTACATGGCTGCAATAACATTTCAGTTCAATATTTTACCATTGTTAAAAAAATGCTTTACTGACTGACGTTTCAGACTTAGTTGTTATGCTCTCAAAATGTATATGCCATATATATGTATGTAGGCTATGTCCTAAATTATTACACCACTTGTGCAGCCAGTCATAATTCACAAAGGTAATTTACTCAGGACGATGTCTTTTTTTTGTTTTTTTTTGTATGACAAATTCAATATAATGATAAATAAATAGGTTTAGCAAAACAAATGTGATTATTTTTGAGAACCTTGTGATATATACACTTAACTGCAGACACAAATGACCTGGTACAATACAAATACAGGTGCATCTCAAAAAAATAGAATATCTTGAAAAACTAAATTTTTTTGGAACTTATTTCAAAAAGTGAAACTTTCATATTCTTGTTTCATTACATGTAAAGTAAAACATTTCAAAAGTTTTTTGTTTTAATTTCGATGATTAGAGCTTATAACTCATGAAAGTCAAAATTCAGTATCTCAAAATATTAGAATATTTATATTTGAGTTTCATTAAATGACCATCCCTACAGTAAAAATTCCGGGTATCTCTTGTTCTTTGATACCACAATAATGGGGAAGACTACTGACTTGGCAATGGTCCAGAAGACAATCACTGACACCCTCCACAAAGAGGGTAAGTCACAGAAGGTCATTACTGAAAGGAGTGGCTGTTCACAGAGTGCTGTATCAAAGCATATTAAATGCAAAGTTGACTGGAAGGAAGAAATTGGGTAGGAAAAGGTGCACAAGTAACAGGGATGACCGCAAGCTTGAGAATAATGTCAAGCAAAGCCGATTCAAACACTTGGGGGAGCTTCACAAGGAGTGGACTGAAGCTGGAGTCAGTACATCAAGAGTCACCACGCTCAGACGTCTTCAGGAAAAGGGCTACCAAGCCACTTCTGAAACAGAAACAACGTCAGAAGCATCTTACCTGGGCTAAGGAGACAAAGAACTGGACTGTTGCTCAGTGGTCCAAAGTCCTCTTTTCAGATAAAAGTAAATTTTGCATTTCATTTTGGAAATGAAGGTCTGGAGGAAGACTGGAGATGCACAGAATCCAAGCTGCTTGAAGTCCAGAGTCAAGTTTCCGAAGTCAGTGATGATCTTGGTCCATTGTGTTTTATCAAGTCCAAAGTCAACGCAGCCATCTATCAGGAGATTTTGGAGCACTTTATGCTTCCATCTGCTGACAAGCTTTATGGAGATGCTGATTTCTTTTCCAGCAGGACTTTAGGACCTGCCCACAGTGACAAAACCACTTCCAAGTGGTTTGCTGACCATGATATTACTGTGCTTGATTGCCCAGCCAACATGCCTGACCTGAACCCCATATGGAATCTATGGGATATTTTCAAGAGAAAGATGAGAAACAGCTGATCCAACAATACAGACGAGCTGAAGACTCAATAGTGCCTCAGCAGAGCCACAGACTGATCGTTTCCATGCCACACCTCACTGATGCTGGAGTTTGTGCTAAAGGAGCCCCGAACAAGTATTGAGTGCATAAATTAACATACTTTAAAGAACTTGAACTTTTCTGTTTTGAAAATCCTTTTTTTGATTGATCTTAGGAAATATTCTAATGGTTTGAGATTTTTGACTTTCATGCTGTAAGCTCTAATCATCAGAATTAAAACAAAAAAACTTTTGAAATGTTTTACTTTACATGTAATGAATCTAAAATATATATGAAAGTTTCACTTTTTGAAATGTTACAAAAAAATGAAGTTTTTCACGATATTCTATTTTTTTTAGATGCTCCTGTATTATAGCGTCCTTTATTCTCCTATAAAGAATCATAGTTGTCTCTTAATATCCTTTTCTGACCGTACGTTAGCTGCCAGTGGTGCCTTCTGATTGAAACCAACAATTTATTCTGCCGATCTAACCTCTTTGGGATCGAATAAAATTGTAGTTCAGGGTATTTCTGACGACTGTTGTTACAGCACAAGATATCCTGGGCATACTGTAACCTTGTGAACCTTCTGGGAGTGTTTGGTTGATCTTCCTCTGGTAGTTGTGACTGCTGTGACCGTAGACTGACAGCTCGCACAGCTGTGACTCGGACACAAAAATGGCGGCGATAAAACACTGTGACTTCACATGAAACCTATGGATAGAGCGGAATGTTGAACGGAGTGTCATGCGGTGCAGTGATGACAGTGAATCCTGAACACTGCTGGGCGGTGCGGCGCGGCATGGCATATATTTTAGGCGGCCGAAAATTCAGTGCATCCCTAGTAAATGGACTAAACAATTCTTCGAAGCACATATTTTGCCTCTATGACTTTTTTGTATTCGAGTTACTCGAGGAATCGTTTCAGCTCTAAATTGCATACACTCTTCACTCCTCAATGTACTTTATTTTTACACCACTAACTGAAACGACCAGAGTCCCCTGAGATCCTCAGTCTCATTCTCCATATTTCATGTAAGGTCCTCATTTCCTTTTCAGTCAGATGGCTAATACGCTGACTGCATAAATCTCTCGTTCTCCAGAACACTGAATTTTCCTTTGCCAGATGTTTGAGGTACGGCTTATAAACATTGTCTCCAACATATTGACAAGGTCTGTGTGATTTCTGTTTCTCTGTGACCCAACCTCTAGATCTTTGCCCTTAGCTGCACTCCCAACAGTATTCCACTAGTATCATACTAGAATGCCAGCCACAGACTAGAGATCTGACAAGACTGCTGATGAGATACATGAGATGCATTGAGAACAAAGGGAAAGATGAGTTCAGGTATACCGGCTGAATAAATATCTGAGCTCTTCTATCAAAACCTTGAGAGCATGCTCCTGACATGAAGGCATCAACAAAAAAAAAAAAATCCAAAAGGTAGGCAAGTATTCGAATGCTGCCTCCTAAGATACCTTCTTTTGGTCAAATTCAGGCAGCATTGCATGTATCATTTCCTGAGAATGCATTCGGAGAATTTTGAATTTTAAATATAATTTGGTTAGTACAAACCATATATTGTGCTCATTTATGATTTTCATCACAATTCCCCTCCACTGAAGGAGGAAGCTTACTCAGTTCTGGAACCAAGCTTTTGTGTCTTCATTCGTCTCATAGCCTACACAAACTTACATTACACTGAACACACACACACTTATCATTCTGTTGCCATCACTAACAATGGACTGATTATCTATAGCACAAAAGATGGACTGAGGATACACTGCATCAATACTCGGATCAATGCAACCACAGACGTTGGGCTCTGCTAAGATCTGCGCCTTTCATCTCCTCTTCATATGTGTGGTAATGTAATATCCTTTATGTGCACACACGCGCACACACACAATGGACAGATATATTTTCAGCAAAAAAAATCCTCATAAATTTTCAGGCTGCCAAATCCAGTGTTTGTCTATGAGGAGAAAAAAGTAGTGCTCTTACACAAAAATGCATTTCATTTAATACAAAAATTCAGGACATGTTTAATGTATAATCGTAGAATGATTATTGAGATTTTTTTATGTTTAACTTTTTTTTATTATTATTTTATTTTTATTTATTTATTTTTTTTTACAAAACCTGAAGAAAATCGTGGTTAAAGGGTTAGTTCACCCAAAAATGAAAATTTTGTCATTAATTACTCACCCTCATGCCGTTCCAAACCCGTAAGACCTCCGTTCATCTTCAGAACACAAATTAAGATATTTTTTGTTTGAATCTGAAAGCTCTCAGATCCTCTCATAGACAGCAAGGGTCCTTACACGATCAAGGTCCAGAAAAATACCAAGATGATCGACAAAGTGGTCCATGTGACATCAGTCGGTCAACTGTAATTTTACGAAGCCACGATAATAATTTTTGTGCAAATAAAACAAAACTAACGATTTTATTCCACATTCTCGTCTCTACTGTTTCTCTTGTGGATGTGTGTTCACGACAGTACATGACGCAAGTACATGGCGGCACAAGCGCTGATCCAGATTCAACGTGATGTCATTGAACAAATGCCTTGTCTTCAACGTCATCACGCCGTGTGTTCAGAGTCATCACGCTGGATCTGGATCAGTGCTTGCACCGCCAAATATCTAATATAATGAAATGTGGTTATAATTACCTGCTGTTTGTTTATTAAAAAAAAAAAAAAAATTGTTCCCCCACCGGCTGAAAAAAACTTGAAATTACAGTTGCAATGATTTGTGTTTGTGAGGCCCTTTATTAACAAATCTTAATAAAAATATACTCTGATGTCAAATTGCTATTTAAATATAACCATAGCTATAGCAGTAAAAATATGTTGGGCTTGACTGTATATCAGGACAGCCACAGTGGCTCAAGCTCTAATCTGCTCAGGCTGGTGTAGATACATGCACAATTCACCATTCACTGTATGTGGATTTGGCTTCAGCAGCTCATACCATTGCATCACTGCAGCACAAGATTTCAAAACTTGTCCCTGAAATTTCACAGTGGTCTTCAAACCTACAGCATGTTCCCAAGCCAAGAATAGCTTTTATAAAATTACACACTTCTGTACTTTTAATTTTTCAAACATTCTTCCAAGACACACTTCACCCAGGTTAGTCTGTGTATTGTCAGTCCAAGTGGAAACAGGAAACAAGTTAAGTGGACAGGAAAGAGCTCTTCTGCAAAGCCCAGCTGAGAGGTATTTTTATTGATGGAGTAGATGCAGCTTTACCAAGCATGAGCTGAGAAAAACCAGAACTCACACTCCACAGTATGACAGCAGTGACACTGATGTCTGACAGAGGTTTGTGCTTCACGCATCCACTGCCACACTGGCAGCTTAAAGTCACAGTTATAGCTTATTTTCGCCCACTGTATGCAAACCGTGACCAGCACGCCTAACTCAGGTAAAAAATCCCATCCCGGCAAATGTTTTCACTGTATGTCACCACTACACCACTGCCTCATTACTCAGTGTTGACATAACTGCAGATAATATTAATAGTGTTTTATGTGGCGTTTATGAGGAATCAAATAGAGATTCTAAGAGTTTTATATATCTTTTTGTACCAAAGACATATACTGCCACTCAAAATTTTGGGCAAAGTAAGATCATTTTACAGAAATTAATACATTTATACAGCAATGATGCATTAAACTCAGATGCATTAAATTCAAATAAATTCAGATGCATCATAAGTTCAAATAAATGTTGTTATATTTAACTTTTTATTCATCAAAGAATTCTAAAAAAAAACATTGATAATAAGAAATCAGCATATTAAGGTGATTTTGAAGGGTCATGTGACACTGAAGACTGGAGTAATGATGCTGAAAATTCAGCTGTGCTATCACAGGAATGAATTACATATATAGAAAACAGTTTAACAGTTAAGTTGCAATAATATTTCACAATATCACAGTTAAAAAACATTAAAAAAAACTTACCTACCCCAAACTTTTGAACAATAGTGTACTTTAATAGGCTATTAAAAAAATCACACTATAAATTTATACAATTTTTTTTTTTCTCAGAGCATCAGACTATGGTGAAATATTATGCAAATTTAAATTGTTTATATCATGAAAGCATCGCTGATACAGTTAACTGTTTGCTGAATACTCTTTTTCTTATTAGTGTTTCCTTTTATCTTTTAGAGAATAAAGTGTCAGATGTTTTATTTTAATAGGCATACAATATGTTTTTAATAATTTTGTCAAAATTTGCTCTTTTTGTTTCAACCTAGCATTTACTTAGATCTTACTCCGTGACATGTTCCTCATACAGAAAATATTTATGAAAACTTGAACATTTTTAAGCTGCTTAAAGAGGCCTCGCTCTGTTCTGTGTCTTTTTCTGGACTTCAAAAACTCTAACAAAAGTATTCAAGAGAAACGGGGCTGGCAGAATAACTCAAAGCGCAATCAATGCTTTGTGACTAAATCTTATCAATAATGCAACAGGAGCTACCTAATCTGCCTTTTACAATACGCAAACTGGCACAAGAGGCAGAGGAGTGAAACAGGCTCAAAGAAAAAGACTAAAATACCCCTTGAAGGCAGAGAAAAATAGAGCATTAGTGCTTTTGGAAGCCAAGTGGTTTGTTAAGGAATGAAAGCCAGAGGGTAAGGCTAGCCAGTTGGTCCTAATGCACACGGTGAAAGGTACACTGGCAGAAAACAGAAACTATGAGGTGCTCTTCCTGCTCGGGGGTGAGCCGCTCTCATCTATTGGAACATTCCGCTCCAATGAGCGGTCCAGCAGATGACAATGAAAGCGAGAGGAGCACAAATGTGAACAAACATCTGGCTTTACATTGTGCATGTGTCTGTGCATTTTGTATTATCTTCATTTATCAAGAGATACCCTTATGTTTTTTATATATAAGATACATTAAAGATAAAGCAACTCAGGCTCATTAGAAAAACATGCTTCAATCAACATTTTTCCAAAGAAAAGTTTAACATGCTTTTTAGTGCCACTCACTGGACATTCAATTTTGAAACTGCTGTGAAATGTGCAAAAAGCAACATAACATATAGTCATTTTTGCAAAAACATCGCCACATGCATGTATTTTTTCTGAGCCTGGGTTGCAACAAAAGGTACTGATTTCCGTTCTTTTTTAGTAACAGAATATTATAGGTATTTCAAATACGCATTTCTAGACTTAGCACACTTTAAAATAATGATATATATATCTGGATATTTTTGATGGGTGAAGTGTGAGACTCAGCACCAGCATGAGCAGATGACACAGTGATGCACAGTGACCTACACTGTCTTTGGTCCAGTGCTGATATTAGTCTGTCCTTGTCTAGTCAAGTTATTTGAGTTGGCAGAACTGCTGCCACAAAATGTCCCTAATAAAAACAACAGAGCTGATGAAGAGACAATCTCTGTCTTTCTAAATTCATTACGTATGCAGTATTTCCACACTCTGAATAGTAATTATGAATACTGATCATAGAATCAAAGACCTACCACAGAAGTTTTTTCTAATACATAGCTGTACATAATTAAATCCACTGTCTTCAAATCATGAACGTGTAATGGAAATGTCAGTTTCAATAATAACATACTTCAATCCTACCAACAGTCAGTCTTTGTGAACTGTCAGTGTAGATTACTGCAAAATCCCAGTCCAGATGCTAATTACTTCTGCCCTGTGTCTCTATATCAAGTTATGATTGATTAGGTGTTCTCTTTTTACCAATTCAAATGCGAAGTTAATATTTGCAATCAAGCTGGGGAGATTGGGGCTAGTTGTCACACTTAAAAAAAAAAAAAAAAAAAACTAGCTACATGTACTGTGCTAGACTAACTGAGACTTGTCATGGCACTTGTATACTGCTGCACTCTCGATGGTCTGACCGCTTCTATTGTTCTCATTTGTGCGTCGCTTTGGATAAAAGCGTCTGCTAAATGATTAAATGTAAATGTAAATGTTTTAATTCCAGTGAATATTGACTTCCTCTTATATTTGACAGTCAGTTACTGTTAAAGCACATACCTTCAAGTCTGGGCTACAGAAAAAAAGGCATTGAACATTTTCACCGTTACTCAGGGAAAAAAAGAACATGCTGATGTTTTGTGACACCATAACCCCATTGTAGTTGTCACACTATATGGGGTAAGTTGTCACATTGAGAACTTTCTATTTAAAAGCTTCCGATATAGGCTTAAAAACGCATGTGACAACTTGCCCCAATTAAAATTCTGTCTAGGCATAATCTGACATTAATGAAAATAACTCTTGTAATGTACATTCATTATACATTTAACCCTTGACTAAGTGTATTCCAGTTTGGTTTTATTGTGTTCACTTGTTTCAAACAGCCATAGCTAAAATTAGATTTTTTTTAGCTTATTATTCTATATCAAATAGACATGTTTGAAACCAAAATTTGCATCAAAAGCATTTGAATAATTGAATTTTTACTTATAATTACTATCAAAAATGCTATCAAAAATGAGAGTCCAAACAGCTGATAAAAACATCACAATAATAGCTGTTTGGAGTCTCATTCTGATGGCATCCATTCACTGCAGAGGATCCACTGATGAGCATGTAATGCTAAATTTCTCCAAATCTGTCATCTACATTTTCAGCAAATTTTCATTTTTGGATGAACTATTCCTTTAAGAAGAATTCATTGTTAAGAATGGTTTGCAAAATACATCCCCTTTTGCTACTTGATAATAATATAATGAAAGTTTGGGTAACACTTTAGTATAGGGACAAATTCTCACTATTAACTAGTTGCTTATTAGCATCCTATTATTAATAAATTGGCTATTTAAAGCACATATTCTGCTTGACTATATTCTACATCCCTAATTCTACCCAATACCTAAACTTAACACCTACCTTACTAACTATTAATAAGCAGCAAATTAGGAATTTACTGAGGCAAGTGTCATAGTTAATGGTTTGTTATTAGCAAGAACTGGACCTTAAAATAAAGTGTGACCAAAAGTTTTTTTTATGAAAACACTAAGATGATATAATGAAAAATTGAATTAGGGACCAATCTCATATAACATAACATAACGTCTCGGTTACAAACGTAACCGAGACGTTCCCCTTTCAGTCGGTCACTCCGAGTCACGTCGGATGACCGACGAAATTGGGATCCCTACCAAAGCGCCACAGGAGCTGCCCCTTCCAGTGCCCTGTGTAGGCCTCCTGACCCTTCCTATAAGGCAGACGATAGGACCGGGCTCTACACAGAGAAGGTCAACTACTGGTGTTCCTTGAGCAACCCAAACAGTAGGACTAGGATAACACTGGGAAGCGCGCCCTTCCACTTGGAAGAGGCACACTGCGGAGTCACCTCCTCCCAGAGGGGGTTAAGTGACATTCAAACATGTGAAGTAACCCCGAAGGGCCCTATTGCACATGGAAGTCTCTGAGATGGATCAGGCTGCATCTTTAGAGATGGCAGAACGTGGTCTGCCAGGGGAAACACGGCTCTAATAAGCATACCGTGGAATACACATATGGGATCCCGGCAGGGTCTCTCATATGGGCACTAGCCTCGCACCAGATTTCAGGAATTCATTGGCTGAAGGCCTGGCGCCGGACGCCCCGCCGCGTCCGGACGCCGGAGTGCTGGAGGACTCAACAGGGTTTGCCTGGTTAAGGAACTCTCTGGAGAATTAGGCGTAAGGACACCCCCAAGCCGACTCTGAGCCGGCCCTCTCAGTGCCACTACCCGTTTGTGGTGAGAACACAGGAGGAAACCGGTTCGACGCGTAGGCTATAAAACCTAGCGAACGTGTTGGGAGTCGCCCAACCCGCAGCTCTACAGATGTCTGCTAGCGAGGCACCACTAGCCAGCGCCCAGGACGATGCGACACCCCTAGTGGAGTGAGCACGCAACCTGAGCGGGCAGGGCACACCTTGTGCTTCGTAGGCCAAGGTGATGGCATCCACTATCCAGTGGGCCATCCTCTGCTTGGAGACAGCCTTCCCCTTCTGCTGTCCTCCGTAACAGACAAAGAGCTGTTCTGAGGTCCTGAAGCTCTGAGTTCTATCCACGTACTGACGCAGTGCGCGTACAGGACAGAGCAAAGCTAGGGCTGGGTCTGCCTCCTCCAGGGGCAGCGCTTGCAGGCTCACTACCTGGTCCCTGAAGAGCGTGGTAGGAACGTTGGGCACATAGCCGGGCCGGGGCCTCAGTGTTGCACTGGAGTCAGCCAGCCCAACTCAAGGCACGACTCGTCGACCGAAAATGCCTGCAGGTCCCCCACCCTCTTGATTGAGGCCAATGCAGTCAGGAGTAGGGTTTTCATAGAAATAAACTTCAACTCGACTGACTGCAACGGCTCAAAGTGGGCAGTTTGTAGGGCTCTTAGCACCAAAGCCAAATCCCAAGAGGGAAGGGAGGGAGGCCTCGGAAGATTTAACCTCCTGGCCCCCCTAAGAAACCTGACGACCAGATCGTGCTTCCCCACCGACCTCCCCTCTATGGGGTCGTGGTGGGCAGAAATAGCAGCAACATATACCTTAAGGGTGGAGGGGGACAGCCTACGCTCCAACCCTTGTTGCAAAAAGGAAAGCACGGCTCTGATCGAACATCTCCGGGGGTCCTCCTGGTAAGAGGAACACCATTCGACGAACAGGTTCCACTTCAGTGCATAGGCCCGTCTTGTGGACGGTGCTCGTGCTGAAGCAATAGTGAGCGCTACCTCCTGGGGCAGGTCACCTAGAACCTCCGCGTCCCGTCCAGGGACCACACATGAAGTTTCCACAAGTCTGGACGCGGGTGCCAGAGGGTGCCCCGTCTCTGAGAAAGCAGATCCTTCCTCAGAGGAATCGGCCAGGGAGGGGCTGTCGCGAGGAGCATGAGTTCCGGGAACCAGGTCCTGTTGGGCCAATATGGAGCCACTAACAGGACCTGCTCCTCGTCCTCCCTGATCTTGCACAATGTCTGTGCTAGCAGGCTCACTGGGGGAAACGCATACTTGCGCAAGCCCTGGGGCCAGCTGTGTGCCAGTGCATCCGTGCTGAGCATTGCCTCGGACAGGGAGTAGAACCACTGGCAGTGGGTGGTTTCTGGAGATGCAAACAGGTCTACCTGAGCAACTCCGAACCGACTCCAAATCAGCTGGACCGCCTGGGGATGGAGTCTCCACTCCCCAGGAAGTGCCGCTCGAGACAGCTCGTCGGCCGCCTGATCGAACACTCCTGGGTCGTGGATGGCACGAAGGGACCTCAGATGCTTCTGACTCCAGAGGAGGAGGTGGCGGGCGAGTTGCGACATGCGACGGGAGCGCAAACCGCCTTGCCGGTTGATATACGCAACGGTCGCAGTGTTGTCCGTACGGACCAGAACGTCCCTGCCCCGAAGGCGCCCTCTGAGGCGGCACAGGGCAAGGTGTACTGCCAGCAACTCGAGGCAATTGATATGCCAACGCAGAAGAGGGCCCGTCCAAACCCCTGATACTGCATGCCCGTTGTACGTGGCACCCCAGCCGGTGGCCGAGGCATCCGTGAATACCACAGCATGCCTGGATACCTGCTCCAGGGGCACTCCTGCCCGAAGGAACGAAGGATCTGACCACGGGCTGAAGGTCTTGCGGCAGGCCGGTGTAATCTGAACCCGGTGAGTACCGCGTTTCCACGCCCACCTCGGGATTCGGCCATGGAGCCAGTGCTGAAGCGGTCTCATATGGAGCAGACCGAGCGGAACTATGGCCGCAGCTGCAGCCATATGCCCCAGGAGCCTCTGAAAGTTTCAGTGGGACTGCTGTCCTGCCTGATAAAGTCTTGAGGCAGTTCAGCACCGACTGAGCACGTTTCTGGGTGAGGCGTGCTGTCTGGTTGACCGAATCCAACTCCATGCCGAGAAAAGAGATCCTCTGCGTTGGCACGAGTTTGCTCTTTTCCCAATTGACCCGAAGGCCCAACTGGCTGAGGTGCCTGAGCACCAGGTCCCTGTGTGCGCACAACAGCTCTCGAGACTGTGCAAGTATGAGCCAGTCGTAGAGGTAGTTGAGAATGCGCACACCCCGTTCTCTCAGGGGAACAAGGGCCGCCTCTGCGACTTTGGTGAAGACACGAGGCGAAAAGGGACAGCCCGAAGGGCAGGACCTTGTACTGATATGCCCGACCGTCGAACGCAAATCGCAGGAATGGCCTGTGTCACGGGAGAATCGAAACATGAAAGTACACGTCCTTCAGGTCGATTGCTGCAAACCAATCTAGGGGACGGACGCATCCAAAAATGCGTTTCTGCGTCAACATCTTGAACGGCATCTTGTGAAGTGCACGGTTCAAAACTCGCAGATCCAAGATCGGTCGTAACCCACCACTTTTCTTGGGCACAATGAAGTAAGGGCTGTAAAACCCCGACCTCATATCGGCTGGAGGGACCGGCTCTATTGCATCCTTCGCCAGTAGGACTGCAATCTCCGCGAGCAAGACAGGGGCATCGACGGCTTTGACTGAAGTGAACCGGATGCCCCTGAACTTGGGGGGACGCCGGGCGAACTGAATCGCATAGCCGAGTCTGATGGTCCGCAGGAGCCACCGGGACGGACTGGGGAGCACTAACCAGGCTCCGAGAGACCGCACCAGCGGGGCCAACGGGCCCACTGACATGCCCGCGGTGGGGCAGCGAGGTGGAACACAGGGACCGGCCCCAGGGCCTGTGACGGCAGGGGGCGGGGTCTGGGTGTGTAGTGTAGCACTCACCTGATTTCTCCTCGCGTGGGAGGAGACACAGGAACCCGGCTTGAGGCTTGTGACAGCCCGGCCTTTGACGACTTGAAGCGGGGACTGGAGTGCTACTGCCCTTACCTGGTTCCACGAATGGGCAGGATGGGTGCTCTTGGGCAACCAACCGCTGCCTGTTGGCGAGAGAGGAGGAGGGAAGCGATCCTGTGATGCACGGATCACCACTCTCCTCCTCTTGAGACCCAGAGATTGAGGAGACCGCTCTTTACTGATGTTTTGGGTACCGCTGGCTGCTGGGCCAGCGGCGGAACAAAATGAACAAAAGATACTCCACCCGGCCCTCCTCCGGGGGAGGGAGTGGTGCAGTCACCATCTCCCGATGAGCAGTCTCCTCCATCTCTGGGTCGACCGTCCCAGGGCCTCTTGCACTTGCGCTTGCCGCCAGGTTTGGCGGGGGCCTGGACGGGCTGGGCGTCCTGCCTGCGACCGGCTCCACGACGCTGCCTGGTGAAAGGCTGCTGCGGCTGCGTGGGAGCGGGGGCGGCCGCAGGGGGCGCCCACGGCGACGAGCAGGCTGAGTGGCTGCAGCCGGAGTGGAAGCAGCAGGTTTCCTCCGGCGCATGATGTGTTTGCCTCAGTCTGCTTCTGGGCTGCCGAGAACTGCTGGGCAAAGCTCTCGACAGCGTCGCCGAAAGGGCCGGTCTGTGACACGGGAGCATTCAGGAACTGTACCTTCTCCTGCTCCTTCATGTCAGCGAGACACAGCCGGAGATGGTGCTCCTGGACATCGCACGACCCAGAGACTGTGCGGTCACCTTCGTCGCTCGAAGCGCGAGGTCCGTCACAGCACGCAGCTCATGTAGAACCGCCAGGTCGTGACCACCCTCGTGCAGGTCTTTCAGGTCTTTGGCCTGGTGGACCTGCAGTAACGCCATGGCGTGGAGGGCAGAAGCTGCCTCCCCACAGGCTCTATGAGCACTGCCAGTTAGACCTGACGAATACTTACAGGCCCATGAGGGGAGACACGGGTCACCCCGCAGGGTGGAATCGGCTGTTGGACACAGTTGCATGGCCACAGACGCTCCACCGAGGGGATGCCGCATACCCCAAAGCGGCCCCACCATCGAGGGTGGTGAGAGCGGAGGAACCCCAAGATTTGTTTCGGGCAGTGAAAGGTACCTTCCACGACCTTGTAAGTTCCTCATGCACTTCCGGAAAGAATGGCACCGGAGGGGGGCGCTGAGAACCAGCGCGACCCCCACCGAGAAACCACTCGTCCAGCCTCGAAGGATCGGGACACGGTGGCTTTTTAGGATTCCACACGAGCCCGACATTCTCGGCGGCCCGGGAAAGCATAGCCGTCATCTCTGGGTCTGGCACGGACAACGCTACCACCCCCGAAGGGGGCAACGCAGCCGGGTCATCACCCCCGGAGAGAGAGGGCCCGCCCTCCGATGCAGTGATCGACATCTGGTCATCAGAGGGGGCACCGAAGGAAATGCGTGGCCAGCACGCTCCTTCGGCAGCTCCACCGGCTGCGGAGTGCTTGAGGGATGAGGAGCTCCACTTGGGGAAGCCCTCACCGTAATCCTCAAAATCACCTCTGACTCCACCGGATCCAGTGTGCACGCCGGATCGCGGCAGGCAGAGGGACTCCGCCATGTTTGACAAAGCGGAGTCGCACTCCGAGATGGTCATGTCCCCATAAGAAGAACATGAACCATCCACGAAAGCCATCTCAGCGTGCTGAATGCCCAGGCACGTGAGGCAGCGATCGTGACCGTCCTGAGGTGCCAGGAAACGACCACACCCAGAAACGCACGGGTGAAAAGACATCTTTAAAAAGACGCGATCACCCGTGTTGCTCTTTTAGAGAAATTGCTCTTTCAGAGAAATGCTCTTTTAGTGCTGAAGCACGCAGGGGAACTGGCCACCGCACACTCCCAGTGTGGCTGTCAGCAGGAAGACGATCTTTCTCTCCCGGACACCGTGACCACCGCTGCCGCGCCGTAACACCCGCACTCGCTCGCAGAACACTCTCTTGGAAGGGAGAGCAGTAGCTTCAACCACTACCGCTCGGCTCCGAAGCGAAAGGATGATTGATGCGGTGCATCAGCTGCCTCTTATGCTCACGCTGTGATCAGCGGCAGCTGGATGCAATAATCGCATGCCAATGTCCATTGGCTCGTTTAGTTACACTCGAAGTGGATTGGTCTCTCTGGCGAGATCCCAATTTCGTCGGTCATCCGACGTGACTCGGAGTGACCGACTGAAAGGGGAACATATAACATAACATAACATATAACATAACATAACATAACATAACATAACATAACTCTAATCAAATATCTAATATAAAAAACTTGCCCCAATAAAATATAGCTCTTGTGACAACTTCCCCGCGTGACAGCTAACCCCCGTCGCACTTATTTGGGCTCCTAAAGCTACTGAGAAATCAGATTAGTCATCTGTGAAGCCACCAACAAGTTAGAAACTGTGACAATATTCAACGTCCAACAAAACAGGGTACGACAGAAAGACTCTGGGGCACTAAACAGGCAATTTTGATCCTTTATGTTCTTGAAGAAAACAACACATTCAAATCCATGTCATCCCAGAGGCACATAATGACTAGCTAGTATGGAGCAGATGCATGTAAACCTGTGCTGAGTGGTGTAGGGCAGGGGTTCTCAACCTTTTGCATCTCATGGCCCACCAATGACTGTTTAAAAACATTCCAAGGACCACTTTTCCAAATATGATAGTACGAACACAGAATAACAGAAAATTCAAAAAGTACAATGACATACTCTGCTGTTAATCTGTTATACCACTGTAGCAGACTAGGTCAAGACAGCTATATAGATGAAAACTCTTCTTGTATAAAAAAAGACTTGGCAGGTTTACTCAGTAACCATTTATTCCTGTAACAATAACAGGGCAGGTCAGACCAATGACTGGGTCAGACACACAAGAGGAACACTCTTTTAACAAATGAATTAATAATACAGCCCCACATCCAGGCTAACATATCTGTAACAACAGGTCAGACACACAAGAGGGGAACATTCTCTCTTTTCATTAGCAGAAATGTTTAACAAAGTTCATTCACCCCAATTTGCATACTGTAAGTGTAATTTATCAAATACAATTAGCAATAGGAACATGACCGTTTAAAACAATCTTACATATTAAGCAAACTTGAAGCATTACGTAAATATTACATGTATTATATATCTTTTTCAATTCAACTGGAGAAAAACTGGACACGTTACTTATACCCCTTCCCACACATTCAAAAATGAGGAAGTCTAACAGGTGTGTCACACGTCAATAACACAGTTTTCATCAACAACCACTCATTAACATATTTACATGAATGGGTTTTGGAGTAGTTCACATGAGAAAAACCATACTGTATATACTGAGACAAACCCTTGCTACAAAATGCATATTCTGCAGACCCTCAGTGAGACACTTGGGCTTGCTTCTTGGAGATAATATGATCAAGTCTTGGTGAAATGGGTGAGAGACTGACACGGAGAGTAGCATCCAAAGTAGCTTTCAGTTTGCTCCTTGCTTTTGATTTTGTGATAGTCACAGTGGAGAACCCTGACTCACATAAGTATGTGGTGGTGAAAGGCAATAGAAATTTGATTGCCCGCTTTGACAGAGAGGGATATTCACTTGCAGCCAGTAACCAAAATGAAGCAAGGTCAACTTGTGTGAGTTGAAGTTTTAGGCTACTCTCATCTGATAGTTCCATTAGTTCATTTTCTAACACAGTGGACAGAGCCATGTCTTCTGAAGCAGGATCCACAGAGAATGGGTCCAAAATCCAAAGGTTTCCGTGTCGAGGGTCCTCTGGGAAGTAGTCAGCAAACTTTTGAGACAACTGAGACAAGTGCTGGGTTATGACACTTGATATGTTCACATAAGAAGAGGCTTCCAAAGTTTCACTCAGACGTGGAAACATGTCAGATCGTCCCTCCTTGACTCTTCTATTCCAAAGAATGAGTTTTTTCTTGAATCCCTCAATTTTGTCTGAAACCAAAAACACTGTGCTGTTTCTGCCTTGCATTGATACATTCAGCTGATTTAACTGATCAAATATATCAGATAAGTAGGCCAGTTTTTGCGCAAAATAAATCATCAGTGTAATGCTCAGCAAGAGTGGAGCGTTGCTCTTCCAGAAATGTGTGCACTTCCTTTCTCAGTTCAAAAAGACGATTAAGCACACATCCTCTTGAAAGCCACCGTATTTCACTGTGGTACAAGAGCTGCAAATGATCAGAATCAAGTCGTTCACACAGAGCAGCAAAAGATCTTGAGTTGAGTGCATTTTTCTTAATATAGTTACGTTTTCACAGCAATGTTCATGACCTCATGCAGTTCTGTTGACATCTGCTTTGTTGCAAGACTTTCCCTGTGTAAGAAACAGTGCGTCCACTTTGTTTCTGGCGCTCGCTCTTGGATTTAACAACACCGCGATGTTTTCCCATCATAGCAGCCACACCGTCTGTGCAAATACCTGTGCAGCATTTCCAATCAAGACCTTTTTTAGTGAAGTACTCATCAAGGCAGTGCATGACATTATCTGCCTGTTCTCGTTGGAAGTTCTTTGCAAAATAGCAGATCTTCACAAAGATTATTTTCCATGCAGTATCGGACAAAAACTAACAGTAACGCGGCGTTACTTATGTCTGTCGACTCGTCCAGCTGTATGGCAAAATAAGGGCTTGCCTTTATTCGTTCCACGAGTTGGCATTCAATGTCATCGCTCATGTCAACAATTCGTCTAGCCATGGTGTCATCGGAAAGTGGTCTTGACTGAATTTTGGTTGCAGCTGCGTCACCCAGTAACTCTCGACATATCCACAGCACTTGGCAAAATAAGTTCCTCAGCGATAGTAAAGGCTTTCTTACTACGAGCAACACGAGCGGCAACCATATAGCTAGCTTTCAAGGTGACTTTTGATTGAGTTGATAACGATGTTATGACTTTTTGTTGAGCCTGAAGGCCATCTTTTTTCCTTTGAAAATATTCTTTTGGCTTCCCAACACAGCCCGGGTGTTTTGAGTTCAATGTCTCTGCAGTTTTGATGGTTTTAGCGCCTCATTTGACAAAATTTCTCCACATTCAACACACTGCGCCTTCGGCTTAGTCTCAGTACCTGCCCTTATAAAACCAAATTTAATGTATTCAGCGTCGTATTTTCTCACCACACACTTTGAAGCTTTTGCTTGCACAGGTCTGTCTGCCACATCTGCTTTTCTTTTCAGAAAACGGTCCATATTACAGTGACGTAGTTACTGCATCTGATCGAACAAACGTTCAATCTGACGCTGTGACGTGATTGGTGTTGCGATATTTAAACATAAATTAGCTTTTAAATCATACATTTTGATTTGACTTTAGTGTTTTTTTTAATCATATAAATTCATAAGAACAATTAGATAATTAGAAAATAACAAAATTTGTCAATTTAAAAAATAAATAAAATGAATTTGGGGGTAGTCTACCACTGCCTTGCGCGGCCCACCACATGGCGTTCGATGGCCCACCGGTTGAGAATCACTGGTGTAGGGTATGAACACAATGCCTTACGGTGCCGTATTCCATTATCCTCTCTGAGGATAAACTGACAGCTGAAATATCTGCCTGTACTCATTCTCAATGTGTGAATGCCTAAAAGTGCTGGGGCCGTTTGTTTGATTGTGGTTGATGATGTATGTGTGTCATCTGAGGCGATGTGGTGAGGACTTCATGTTTTGATGTGGTTGAGTGTATGCTACAGAATGGGGCTTTGGGAGTATAAATATGAATGTGTTGTGGTTATTTATTTATTTATTTATTTTAGTTTTTTTTTTTTTTTTTGTGGGAAGTGGTCATGAAAATTTTCAATGCGTAAGATATGTACTCCATGTGTAAACTTGTACCCTTTGATTTACTGTGCCTGAATTCTCTCTATATTTGTTTTTTATATTTTTATAATTTATTATATTCATACTTTATTATATTGTATATGTAAACATAGAAAATGGTAGCTTGTTCCTACATAACTCGAAAAATAAGGAATTAAAATATTTTTTGGACATGAAAAAAAAATCTTTAAAGGAACAAGTAGTAGAATATAGTCCTGATTCATACTGTATATATTATTTATCATATATTCAATAACAGAATATGTTTTAATTGTACTATCCCCTAGTTTTAAAATGAAAATGGTCAGACTAAAATTCAGGACACAGTGAAAATAGTAATATGTAAATGTGATATAGACCAATGTAAAGAACAAATTATGGCCCACAGTTCACTTAATTTTGATACTTTTCAACTGTTTTTTTTTTTTTTTTTTTTTATATATATATATGAAACAGGCATTTTAATCTGCCAAAGTTCTACAGCTGCTGTCGACTGATAAAGAACCAAAACATTCCCTATTAAATTATCGGCATTTTGAAGAGTATCTTAATGAGTTATGTGCTAAGAGGATTTATGGTACACCAAAGTCTGTATATAATACATTGTATATAATGGTGGGTATTTTTATTCAAGCATTTCAATTCAAGCAGATCAAAGGATGTAAATCATCAAAGAAAATGACAAATGTGCTATGCCAGGACACACATTACTATTAATACATTAATGAGACTGAACAAGATTCTATCAGCCGTGAAAATCAGAAAGAGACGAGGAGATGCCTTACACAGTCTACAGAGCCTGCAGATAAAATCTTTGCACAAAGATCTTCAGTACGATATAAGCACATAGAGAGGAAACTCAAACGACTAACACTCAACACCTTGATTGCTGACACTGCACCTGTTGTGAAGTGAAGCTGAGCCATTGTTGCATGATATCATACAAAGGCTACTCATCTTCAGCCTCCCCTGCTAAGCTATTCACTGTCCATAAAGTCTTTGCACTCTCTGAAAATCAATCTCATTGGTGAGTATCTCTTTTAAAAAGTTCTTTGCAACATAACACATTCTACAGTTAGATTTGAAGGATGGATGTTTCCTGTACACTGTAATTAATTCTAAATTGTGGAATGTGGTGTATCCTGTTTTTCTTTGAAAACTATGTCCTAAGTAATGGCTTTAGGTAAAATCTCTTCCTCAAGGAACACTGAATGGCAACCAATACAAAGGTGACATAATGCCAACGTGTCAATAATGCAAGGTGTTGCGCTTGCGTGGGCCCAAGGATCGTCGACAAATGAAACATTAAAAATTCATAGCATCATCAGCTAAAAGAATTGTGATGATTCAGTACAGTTCAAAGGGACTCAGAACTCTCGCCTGTGCCAATTTCATATTTCTGAGCTACTTGCAAGTCCAGGCTGAAGGGTGGTGGGAAAAGAGTATGGCAGAGTAAAAAATAATCACCCAGACTAGGAGATTTGTGACGGCGCTTGAATGAATATCATTCAGGATTCATAAGAAGGTAAAGTTCCACTGGGATGTACTATCAAGAGTCCAAAAATAACATACTTCTTGTTAAATCACACTGAATGATCAATTTATTCCTTACAAACAATTTATTTCTACCTTAAGGAATAGAGAATTATTGAAAAAAAAATACTATTACCTTTTCTTTTCTTCGCAGCATTTTCTGTTTCGTTCTCTATTTCCTTTAATATTTTCACATTTCTAACATTTGGGCACAAAAGCATCATCAACATTTATCCAAAACGGCATAATTCAAAATGATAGAAATGATGAAAAGCCTGTTTTATTTCTGAAAACAATACTTTTCATGATGATTCCTGATCTTTATGTGAAAATGGCAAGACATCACCTGTTACACTGAGAAAAAGCTGCTTAAAAACTTTACCTGTGCATTCAGTAGCTATAATAAATACAAGAACTATATTCATTTCAGCATAGCTTTCTGTAGTGATAAATCATCATGAAGTAAAAGATTCACATAAAGCAAAAGAATATAATCTAACTCTCATATGAGACTGTGGCTCCAAAATCATATTTATTCAACAAAATATTGTGAGAATGCCTCTGCATTGTTGCTCTGTAAGGCTGAAAGTGCAAATTTTGTGCATTTTGATACTTTCAACCTCCACAGCTCGTGACGATCAGCTACATAGAAAGTATTAATGTGATGTTAAATCCCGACCCAAAACTGTTGGGGAAAAAAAAAAAAAAAAACTCTCTTATCGTTTCTCGTTTCTCCGCCAGGGAACATATTTGCACTTACCTCAACAGAA